>ML110646.1:48880-94589 GCA_003697995.1 Taxidea taxus jeffersonii | reverse complement strand
GTATAAACTTTGCTCTGATAACAGATTGAGCCTAAGGGCTAATAAAATGGATGAAGTGTTGCAAAGAGGACAATTTGTTTTCCTGGACAATTTTATATTATGCAATGTGTCTATGAGGGTATAGTGCCTCTATTTGCCATTAGTTCCACCTACTTTATCATTTTTCTTTCTGCCTTCTCATTCACAAGAAATTCTAGTCTTTGACACAGAACTTCACAATATTGCCCATGTGTCATATTCCAGTGTTTAGTGCATTGAGAGGTCAGTGCAAAAGGATCAGTAGAGAACTTTGTTTATTGTATATAGTTAGCATGTCAGCTAAGGTGGCCTGGATTTTTGGTAGATTGGCCAATGAATCCTTTCTCTTTCCTCTCCCTGTGAGATTTTTATTATGTGTGGCCAACCAGAGGCTACTAATAATGTTCCAAAAATTATATGTGGGTTTTAGTAAGAAGCAAAAGCCCCAGATAAGCTGCTGGTTCAAAGTGCACACCAAAACTGTAATTCCAGACATTATCTCAGCTAATTACATGTTTGTGATTTCTATTTATGTTATTTGAATATAAATTTCTCAGAAAACCTATTTGGATGATTGTTAATAAGCAAGACCCAAATTGGAAGTTTCTATGTTTATAGCTTTCTTAATACTAAAAAAAATCAATTTTTTAATTTCTAAGACTATGCAAGTTATTAAATATGAAAGCAATACTTTTTTTTTAAAGCAATACTTTTAATTGTGTAAAAAGCTTGGTTTGTATATGCCAAATATTGTTGTTGTTGTTGTTGTTTTTCATTTAAGTTTCTGTAATGTTTAAATATATGCTTGGTTGGAGATTGTGTTATTCTTTGAGTCCAGAAATGTTCATTAGCATCTTCACAGGGAGTAAAAGTAACTCTGCCATATGCATGTGTTTAGTTTCAAGTGGAGAAGGAAAAAACATTTTCAGTAGGTTAAAATTATTCTCTATGTCTCAGAAAATCTATGGGAATAATTATGAGAAGATAGCATAATTACACAAACCACTAAATGGATTTTCAAAATAACAGGACACTTATCATTTATTTTAAATATTATGAGGCATTAATAAAATGAATATATATAAAGGGAATGTTTATTAATGATAGCAAGTCAGTAGGGTACAGAGGGAAAAAGTAGTGGTCAAAAATGCCAGTGTTGCTTTGCTTCTCAATCTGTTCAGTCTTATTTTAATTATGAGAGACTCTGGACTCCAGGAAACAAACTGAGGATTTTAGAGGGGGTAGGGGTTGGGGGATGAGTTAGGTTGGTGATGATATTAAGTGGGGGCAAGTACTGCATGGAGCACTGGGTATTATACACAAACAATGAATCATGGAACACAAAATCAAAAACTAATGATGTACTGTATGGTGACTAACATAACATAAAACAAAATTTTTTTGGACTCTAGGATGTGAGGCATGCCATTTATTGGTCCTTCCTAACATCATTCCAAAATGGTTCTTTCAAGAACTTTCACTGTGAAAGGAAGAAAAAGGGAAAATAGAGTGATAGTGACCTAGTAAAGGATGTGTTGATTGTTGGCTTAAGGCTAAATATCTAAAATTTCAGAAAAAGTGTTGTCTAGGGACAGGAAAAAGGTTAATGGGGTTATATTAAGGCCGAAATGAGATTAGACACTATATATCTTTTCTAAAAGATTGTAAAATACTCTATCTTCCTTCTGTTGGGAAGAAAACATTTTTATTTACCCTCCAAGATTCTTCTGGCTGGTCTAATAATCAAATTGAGATGAAAGAGATTAACAGGAGAAAATAAAATTTAATTATGTACATATGGAAGTTCCATAAGATTCTGAGGGCCCTCTCCTCCCCCCCACCCCACCCCCCCGCCCGGCAGCCAGGCAGTTGAGGCTGATATGCTATCCAGAAGGGGTTAAGGGTTTGGGACTTCAAAGTGGAGGAAGACAATTCTCAGGAAGATGAAAAAGAGTAAATGTTTGGTAAACAATGTTTGCAGGGTCACTCAGAATCCATGGTACATAAAAATTTTAACAAAAAGACTTTGCTATGTTCCTCCATGTGTACCACATCTAACTCATATTATAATAAGAGTTATCTATCTGATGGTTCTCTTGCTGGAGCAGGTTCTCTACCTAAATTATTTCAGGTAGCTTGGGGGAAGGTGAAGAATTCTTCCCGAGGCTTCTGTTTTTAAAAATATTTAGCCTGGAATAATCCAATGCCAAAGAGACATTTTGGGGTGGCAAATTTTGCTCCACTGTACCTTCATTTCATATGCTGGAATTATTGAGATAATCTGGGCTATTAGAGAATGATAATATCATCTCATCATCATTATGTGATCATCACGGTTTACTTTATTGTCGACTATGTGCCATTCATAGCTCTTTGCACTTGGCAAGTATTAAAAAAACCAGTCCTTACAAAAAGCCTATGAGATAGTTGTAACACATCTCAATATTATTATTAATTTCTTTTTGTGTAGTTTCTTTTTAATTAATTTTTATATAAGTCCTCCACAATATACATTAATACTTGAATTGTGTCTTATAATTTTTAAAAATACACTTAGTAGACTTTAGAAATCACTTTTACTGATTTCATAGACCACTTATTAAGACTTTCATATTTTCGGGATGCCTGGGTGGCTCAGTTAGTTAAGCGGCTGCCTTCGGCTCAGGTCATGATCCCAGCGTCCTGGGGTCGAGTCCCACATCAGGCTCCTTGCTCGGCAGTGAGCCTGCTCCTCCCTCTGCCTCTGCCTGCCTCTCTGTCTGCCTGTGCTCGCTCCTGCGCTCTCTCTCTATCTGACAAAAAAAAAAAAAAAAGAATTACATATTTTATTGTTTTTTTATTATTATTTTTTAAGAATTTAATTTTTTTTTTTGACAGAGAAACAATGAGAGATCACAAGCAATGGGGAGAGCAGGCAGAAGGAGAAGGAGAAACAGACTCCCCACTGAGCAAGGAGCCCAATGTAGGGCTCAATCCCAGGACCCTGGGATCATGACTTGAGCTGAAGGCAGAGGCTTACCCAACTGAGCCACCCAGGTGCCCCACATTTTAACTGTTTAGATTATGATTTTAATTATTTCTGTTTTCTGGGGGATATTTAACTGACAGGTTTTTATTTATGAGAAAGCATAGGAAACTTCTGCATCATTGGTTATGTCTAAGAATGTCCTTGCTCATGAATAGTAGCTCAATTTGAAATTTAATTTTTATAATAAATATTGCCCACTTGAAATGCATTCTAGCATCAGATAACTAATCCAGTTTTTTATTTTTCTTTATCTATGAGTTATTTGTTACTACCTGCATGGTTGTAAACATTTTTCTTAATTCTATAAATTTAGAAAGAAAATAAATAGATGTTGAAATGGATATCTTGTCATTAGTGTTGTTTGGGGCTCAGTGAGTTCTTCTGCCTTGAAGTTGCAAACATTTTTTTTCAGGCTTTAATGTTGATATATTCCTCTATATTAAGAAGCCCTGCATAAATTTAATGCTTTTTTTATTGTTCTTCTATTTTTAGTTCCTAGCAGGATACCTGACATATTTGTTAAAGTCATTAAATTCTTGAATGAATTGTTCTGGCAGCTTGAGAAAATAATATTTAGAGCTTTCAAATGGTAATGTAGAGGCCAAAAGAACCATCAAGAGGCTGAAATTAGAAAAAAAAAATATATATATATATATTTTAGAAGTTTATCTCTCCTGTGAAAGGTTAGAGTTATTTCTGTCAGAAATGGTTGTCAATACATTATAATATCAATAGTCCAAACTTCAACAATCATCAATCAGTAGATTTTAACATCATCAGGATGCCCTTGCAGCTTTCATTTAGATGCCGCCAGGAATCTGACAATCATGTTTCTATTTCAAGTATGCTGGACGTCTTTGTTGGAACTTCATTTGGACAAATGATGTTAAGTCTGCAAAAGACTACACTAGCTTCTTAACCCACACCCATAAGTTTTCATAAATAATCAAGAGATGCTGGAAAGGGATTATTATTTTGTTGGGCTCCGACCTAAGGCAAGAAGTTAGAAGTTTCACAAAGGGAATTTGTAATGTTATGAGGTGGTAAAATTGACAACTGGGTGCTTTGGTAGACTCTTCGAGTTGCTGTGGGTTACCTCTTTGATAGTCATGTTCTATCTAGTTATCTTCTGCTGTGGCTGTTGTTATAATTTACCACCATTAAGTAAACACATACCTTTGGCTTGTTACTGTTGACATTTTTTATTTTGTTAAACGTCCTCTTTGCTCTTGTGTCGTCTTCCCAGATTGGAGGAGGAAAGTGAACTATGGACGTAAGTGGGAAAGAGAAGGAGAGAGAAAAATAACGTAAAATGAAAACCATTGGGGGGGTTTTGATGGGTGGGGGCACAAAAAGTTGAGAACATATATGAGTGAATAAATAGCCAGAGAGAAGATGAAGGTGTTTGTTTTGTATTGTAGACACTCTAAGAGCAAATACACTTTGAAGAAAAAAGAATCTCCAGACAATTACTAAATAAATTTGGTTCAATAAAACACTGCTCTTACGGTCAAAATAAAAACCATTCCTGCTGACCCACATACAATATTTTGGGTCTAAGAAATATATCCTCAGATGAAAGAACTATTGTTAATTTATCTTACTTTCCCCATGGCACTCATATTGTATGGGGGAAGTAATTATACCGTGGATCTGTTCTGGGGAGGCTCAGTAAATCATCTGGTGTTTTCTAACCTCTGCCTTACTAGTAAAATGATGGCATTGCAAGAAAAGTAACACATGCCTGAGATGTGGCATGCAGGGATTGAGTCTGGTAATGTTTAGTTTCATTTCCTTTTAAACAAGTCTATTTTATGTATGAATGCAGTGCGAAATTACTCCCATGGTTGACATGCGGAAGGGAGGCATTCATACTCAGAACAATATTGTTTTTAAAATTTGAATAAAGGATAATTACAAAAATCAATTCATATTTTATAATCAGTACGATTTACAACCTTTTAAAAATAGTATCTAATCTAGTCTTAAATAATCTTAAAATAATCACATATTTACATGTTTTAGGTCATTGATAATGGATATTACTTTTATCAAAAACAGAGGAAAATGAAATGCACTTTGATTTTTCGGAAATAGTGCATGTGAGTATCCTGGCAACATGTGCCACAAGATAGACCTGGAAACAACTATTCAATTCTCTGGTCTTATGGTTTGACTTTTTCAGATTCCACATATAAGCTTTGCTGTAACAGATAGCCGGGAGGGATTGACAAGAAAAAGGGGATTTGAGGTAAGAGGAGAGACTTCCTTCAGTGATGGAGTTAACATACTGTGATAGTGAAATCACAGGAATTCTACAGTAAACGCGGAAAATTGGTAACATGGGGATATGGAAATTAACTACAGGAGTAATTACCTTGGATAGGTGATAGGGATAGGGAACTGCTGTGCCGCAGAAGATGTGGCTTTATAAAGGACCTTGGGCAGTTCCCTCATTGCAATAACAGGGAAGACCAGGGAAGTTGGCACAATCCTCAATCTTGACCAGAAATCCTATATACTTACCAAGTTGAATATGTTAAGTCAACTTCTTTTTTCAAATGATCCATCCATTCACCCATCCTCCATTTGACACAGTACATATCTCCATTCTTAATTAAAAAATTAAAACCAGAATCCATCAAATGTGAACTCTCCTTAACTTTTAATCTCTGACCAAATTTAGCTGCAATAACACTAATCCTTCTGTCCCCCTAAGAGATTCTCCAGTGAAAGCTTTCTTTGCTCCTGAGATCTGTTTTTACCTATGCCCTGGATTCTATTTCTTTTCATCAGCACACACTTGCTCCATCCATGATTCCCCTTCATACCTGAATCTTTATCTTCCCCATCTTTTCAAATCCCTCCCTTGCTCAGGTCACACCCACCTAAAAGGAAATAAATACCATCCTTATTCCTATATTACTTTTAAAAAAACCCTACAAAATACCTTTTACCTTGGTAGCTGCTTCTCAAATAATCTGCACTCCTTATTTTGCTTTTCCATTCATTTTTTAAAATTGAGGTATAACTGACTTTAATATTAAGTGAGTTTCAGGTGTACTGCATAATGGTTCAATATTTGTGTATATTGCAAAATTATCTTGTCTAATTAACATCCATCAATGTATATAGGTACAAAAATATTTTTCTTGTGATGAAGACTCTTCAAATCTATTCTTTTAGCAATTTATAAAATACACAACATCGTATTATTGAGTGTAGTCACTGCACTGTATATTATATCCCCACTCTTATATATTTTATAACTGGAGGTTTTTAACCTTTCCATATTACACCACCATACCATTCATACTTTAAACATCACCACAACAATTATCACAATTATCAGTTAGTAACATTTGTTATTATTAGTAGAGGTATGAACTAATTCAAATATGCTGGGAGGGTATAAATAAATAAAATTAAATTAGCCCATAAAATAATTACCAAACTTAGAAATTCAGTGACAATTGATAATCACCTTTGTACCCCTCATCACCTGTAGTTCTTTCTACTAACCCAGAGAAAACAGGCAACTCTCTTGAATTCATTATTTATCCAACTCATACACTTTTTTTTTAATCTGTTAGGGCAAACCTATGTATGCCCAGAAAATATGATTTTACTTTGTATGCATTTTTTATATAAATTTTATCATACCATGTGTATCCTACTGCAACTTTTTCTTTTCTCTCAAGTTTATTTGTGATATTTGTCCCTACAGATACATGTATCTCTAGGTGCTCATTTTTACTGTCAGGTAATATTTATTATAGGAATTAGTGTACTGTATTCCAATTGAATGAATACTTGTATCATTTTCATTTTTCTTTTAATCAAAAATCTTGCAATGAATCTTCAAATGTCTCCTTATAAACAAGCTGGGTGTTTTTCTAGTGCAATACTTCTCAAAGTGTGGTTTGGAGCCTGTGAGATCAAAGTTATTTTTATGAAATATTAAGGTATCAGTTGTCATTTTCACACTCATTCTCTCATGACTTCAGAATGGAGTCTTCCACAGGCAACAAGACAGGTGCTGTGACAATAAATTGAATGTGGAAGTGAGTATGAGAACTCTGGTTGTCTTCCATTAACAGACAGTAAAAATATTTGCAAGAATGTAGAACAATGCCTCCCTTTCACTGTTTTTGTTTTTAAAAACGTAGTTATTTTATGAAAAATGTTATGTATATTTATGTATGATTGGTTTATTTTTATTTTTAAAAATTGAACAATATGTGTTTTAAATTTTCTGGGTTTCTAAAAGATTTTATTTATTTGAGAGAGAGTGAGAGAGAAAGTGCAGGAACGCATGTGCACACATGGTGGGGGGAGGGGCAGAGGGTGAAGGAGGAGCAGACCCTCTGCTGAACAGGGAGCTAGATATGGAGCTCGATCCCAGGACCCTGAGACCATGATCTGAACTGAAGACAGATGCTTAACTGACTGAGCAATCTAGCCAGTTTTTCCTTCTTAATTTTCTATATTAAATTTTCTAAATTTTCTATCTTAATTTTTTAATGCACTAAATATTTTTTTTTCTTTTGTGCTATTCCTTTACAGTCATCCTCTACAACTGACAATCTCTGGCATCCATGGATTTGTTCTTCAGTCTCTATTTCATCTTTCAAAGAATGTCCTATAACTGGAATCAAACAATATCTAACACATTAACTATTGATACATATAATCTGTACAGACAAATGTTCTGTATGTCCATTATCCTCAATAAATTGTAAGACTATAAAAAAGTTCTAATATAAAAATAGTCTGATAACTTCTGCTCTGATGTACACATTTAAGGCTTGGATTGCTTTACTTGAGGTACATGCATTATCACATTTTCTAGATATTGCCTATTTCCTCTTGAAATCAGTATTTTATGAGAAATAGTGTTGCTCCTAAGCCTTGGCAATATTTGGGATTGCCACTGACATACAACTGTTGTCAATTTGTTGAGAGCAAAGTTTTGTTTCCTTGTGGTTTGGATTGCGTTTCTCTCACAATTAATATGGTAGAGCATTTTGCCATATACTTTTGGTCCCTGAGTTTCCTCTTCTGAGAACTGACTATATGTTAGGTATAACAAAGTATTAAGTCATGTACTATAAAATTAATATTTTGATGTGCAGTTATCAGAACATATAATAATTCTAACATGTTTTGTTTCTTTCACTGTATGTGGACTGTTACTCTGAATGCTTTTCGGAACCATCCTAGAAGTTGGATGCACCATTTCCCAGGGTCCTTGCAGGAGTTTCAAATCCTACATTCTGGGAGAATGCTCACATATCGATAAACTCTCATTTATCTAAATCTATGATTTGTGCATCTTGGTCGCATATACTCAGAATCCAGTCTCAGGCTTATTCACTGGGCTCCTAAATGTACATGTTGACTAATCCCTCAAGTTCCTTCTGAGTACAGTCCAATGTCTCTCTTAGGAGGAGCAGGAAAACTGACTGGTTATGGTGAGACATGATGCTGTTTATTGACTTAGTGATCAGCAAGAGAGTTAGGGGTCAGAACACTGGGTGGGAGGGCTCATGCTTTCTCATGCAGGTGTGAGGATCTCCACTATGGTCAAGCAAGGGGAAAGTACCAAGCTTCAACAGCAAGTGGTGCTCAATTCTGTTAGCACAGAGCATTAAGGGAAATCCTGGAATTCAAGAGTTTTAAGTGCATCGAGTCAAGTGATCCTATTCCAAGTGTCAGGGCCCCTTTCTTTTCCAGGCAGGACCTTGACCTTGGCATACAGACTCACCGTGTTTGGGATTGTCAGAACATTTCTACTCTAACGTTAAGTGCTATCTCTATCCTTAATATTTCTTGGCCTGCCAGGTGCAGTAGGGGAGAATGTCTTTAGAGCTAAAAGCAGACATTCTTTCACTCTTTGTTTGGCCTGCTATTTACACTCAGTCATTAGTTACATTTTTTCCTCAAAATCATCTTTTGCACTTACCCATAAATATCCAATTCCATTGCTATATAGTCACAATTCACCCATAGTTGTCATTTGCTAGATATATTGTAGTTGTTAATGTGGTGTCTTGAGTTGGAATATTATCCAAGGTTACCTAACCTAAGTTCTATATTTACCATCTACTTTGTCAGGTCACTTTTTTTTTTTTAGAGGGAGACAGTGAGGGATAGCGTGTTCATGCATGTGGTGGTGGGGAGGAGCAAAGGGAAAGGAAGAGAGAAAATCTTAAGCAGGCTCCATGCTCAGCTTGGAGCCCTATGCAGGGCTCAATCTCATGACCGCAAGGTCATGACCTGAACCAAAATCAAGAGTCAGACTCTTCACTGACTGAGCCACCCATGTGCTCCTCAAGTCAAAACCAACTGCCACAAATTAATTTCCCTGGAAAGCATGTGGGAAATTTATTAGGGAATACCTTCCAGATGATCTCTTGGGGAATGGAAGGAGGTAGGAGAGAGAAGAAAAAGAAATTCAGTTCTAATACAGTCCCACTGAAGATCCCCCTCTGTCTCCAGCTTAAGCTGAAGTGTCATCTCAGTGTCAGTCACTGGATGCAAGATCTCCTGGGAGGGTTGCATGTCCTTGGATTAGACAGCTTTCTTCAGCTGAGGCTATTTCCAAAGCAGCGTGAAAGCAGAAAGCTGTCTATCCTCGGCTTTCCCAGCAGTTGGATCAACATGTCTTTCATTCCAAGAGGAGGAATGGCACATTGCAATATCGACCACACAAAGCTTTCAGATTTTTCTGTTTTGCTAAGTCAGTATACCAGTTTTCTGTACCACTTCTTTACTCTTAGTTTCTAAAATTTAGTCGATTCTTCTCTCCTCTACAATTTTTGTTTTTGTATTTATTCCTTAAAAAATACCACTTAAATGTAATTACATAACCACGTTGGAAGTAAATCGAAGTAAACACATGTATTTAATATACTCTAAAAACCCCAAATTGGAAGCGGTATTCTGAGTGGGGTAGCATGGAAGACATCATTCCTATCTCTAATACATGTTGCCCCAGCTTTTATTTCTTTTGTTTCAGATCTTGGTGCTTATACAGAGGACTTTCTAGGGTATGTCATCGCCTGGGCACATAAACAGGATGGGGGCTGCACTGGGTATTTATTACATTTTCTAATTTCTAAGGTTGTCAAAGGAAATTGTTAGGGTGACAGAGAAAAGCACGTCCGTCTGAGACATAGGGGATGAGGTGGGCCATGACACAATATCGTGGAAAACATTTTCTCCTTAACCTTGTGGCCTGCCTGTCATTAGGGTGCACGCACACACACACACAATCTCTCTCTCTTTCTTTAGGCAGAGGAATGGATTGGAAGCAACAGATGCAGAGAAATACTGTTCTGGTATTTAACTGCATTCCGTATACCACCTATTCTGGTATCCTGAAGAAGTATTTATTATATCCATATTCAATTTAAAAATGAGGAAGCCCCAAGCATCACCACGCTGATATTTTAGAAAGCGGGTCCTTATCATTTCTAATTTTCCCCTAAAGTAATACAGTTAGTATGAGCTAGAAAATGAGGAGCTTGTCCTGCAGCCTATTGTGAAAAACTCCACTTAGCTTTAGGCTACAGTGTATCACATTGTCAAAAATGCAGCACTTATAGGTATGGCCTTTTGTGCTGTGTATTTTCATTCCCAGTGAGAGAGCTCTTACCCTGTTCCCAGTTCAGGTGTACCTGCTTCTCCATGCTGCGGACAAGCTGGGTGGAGATGGTTTTCCTCAGGATTCTTTTTCAGCCGGGTACCATCTAGAAATGAAGGAATGCTGTTAACTCCACGTAGTTGGACTTGGCTGCAGAACAAAACTACTTGATTTCCTCCCTGGAAGGAAAGAACAAGTAATGATGAAACTGTCACTCAAAAATACAATGTTACAATATGTCAATTTCCTTTATTCTATAAAAGAGATGATTAGGTTTAATACTACTTTGGGTACTTCACTGGTGAGGATTTTCAGGCGGGTAAACTGAAAACAGTGGCAGTTAAATTGTATGCCTAAAGTCACACAACGATTCAGTGACAGCTGGCACAAGAGCTCCAATATCGTGGTCCCTGGAACTGGTGTCTTTCTAATGACAATTAAGTGATTACTGTCTGATTATTTGCTTGTTATGTTAGATGGAGTGATTGGTCACATTCTAGTCACTCCAACTTTTTCTTGGTAATTTTTTCTTGTCTGTTACACTGACTTGCCCATTCTAAGTCTCTGCAAGTGTTGAAATGAGGAGTTTTGCTCATTCCATTGCTACTACGACAGCCTATTTAGTCTATCATGATCTTTTAGGACTTCTATGAACATTTTTTAGCTCACTAACTCCTGTTCTTCTCCTGTGTACCATCTGTCAGTAACGAAACGTGACTCCTATCTTTTAACACCTTACCCAGCAGTTCAGGTCTTTCTTTTGCACAAGTTCATGACTCTGTATGTTGTATATGATTTTTAGAAATATTTTATTTTATTCAACAGCATTAATCTCAAATAATAATGTTTTATATTGACTATTATTTGATTGATATCTGATTGATTTTTTTTCTTTATGTCTTCTTTCTTCATAAACTTCCATGAAGGCAGGTTTAGATCTGTCTTTAAAACAGGTATTAAGGGGCACCTGGGTGGCTCAGTCGGTTAAGCGTCTGACTTCAGCTCAAGGTCATGATCTCAGGGTCCTGGAATCCAGCCCCGCATCGGGCTCCCTGCTCAGCAGAGAGTCTGCTTCCCCCTCTCCCTCTGCCTCTGCATACACTTGGTTCTCTCACTCTCTTTCAAGTAAATAAGATTCCAAATAAAAATAAAAATAAAAATAAAAATAAATAAAACAGATATTAGAAGGACCACGATAGTAGCATAAGAAGCTCCTGAAGTTCCCTCCCATAAATGCACCAGATATACAGCTACTCATGCAGCAATTTCCCCTGAGAGAAAACCAGACACTAGTTGAGTGACTCCTATGCATCAGGCGAATGAGAAAAACAAAACAAAACAAACAAATGAAAAAAACACCGTGAAAAGAGAAGGAAAGGCTGAGACACTCTCCTCATAAACCCATCCCTGGTCTCTGGCACAGTGCCACCCAAGCAGGAGAGGACCCCCGACTCCCAGCTTCTCTCTGAGGAGCAAAGGATTTGGACCTCATACCTTGTGCCCAAACTTCTCAGGCTCCTACCCAAGGGACAGACTCCCAAAACACCTAGCTCTGAAAGCCAGCAGGGCTTGTGTCCATGTGGCCCATAGGACCATAGCAAACAAAGTGGTTTCTAGATGGGACTAGGAGTCCACCTCCACTGCTATGTGCCTAGGCTCAGTACAGATGGAATAAGCAAAAACATCCATTTCCTAGTTTCTCCCTGGAAAAGGACCTAACCTCATACTTTCTCAGCTGCAGCCTAAGGGTCCAGCTTCTAATTCATTTGCATGAAGGTGTTGACTGCAATCCTCCCTTTTCAGACACTGATGGGTCTTGGCATACCCTCAGCTACTGGGAGCCACTAAGAATAAAGATGGTGTCTTGGACGGTTGATAAGGTTTGATAGACAAGGAAGAGCTTGGGCTGGGCTGACTGATGAGGTTCATCTCCTGGGTTTATCTCCTGCACAAAACCACTCCGTCAAAACCATAATGAGCTATCATTTCACTTGGGTTAGGATGCCTATTATCAAAAAACAAAAGATAAATTCTGATGAGGATGTGGAAGAAAAGGACACTTGTACACTATTGGAGGGAATGTAAGTTGGTATAACCACTAAGGAAAACAGTATGAAAATTCCTCAAGTAATTAATAAAAGAATTACAAATGATCCAGCAATCTTACTTCTGGGTAGATATCCAAAGTGAAAGAAGTCACTACCTAAAAGAAATACCTGCACTCCCACATTCATTGCAGCAATAGTTACAATATACAATATTTAATATTCACAGTAGCCCTGGTATGGAAACATCTGTGTGTCCGCTGACTGATAATACATGGAAGATGAAATGTAAAACAGAAAGAGGCTGGTTAAAGGGTATAAACTTTCAGTTATAAGTCTGAGGATCTAACGTATAACACAGTGACTAAATTTGGCAATACTGCATGGTATTATTGAAATTTTTAAGACAGTAAAACTTAAGTATTCCCACTAAAAAGAAAAAAAGTAAATGTGTGAGGGGATGGATGTGTTACTTAAATCAGTGGTGGAAATCCCTTCATAGTATGTACATATATCAAACTATCACATTGAATACTTTAAGTGTATCACAACTTTATTGGTCAATTATACCAAATAAAGCTGAAAAAATAAATAGAGGTGAAAAAAGTCTGCATTGCCAGTGCTTAGCACAGTCCATCATACACAGAAGGTGCTCCATAAACTTTTCTTATGTAAGCAAATGATCCAGTTGTCTTTGGTTTCTTTCATATGTGTTATGATAATGCCACTGATAGTTCTAGAATTCAGGCCCGAAGATTTTTATATTCTTCATTCCTTAGTCTTCTTCTTCATTCTTTATTAGTTATGATTATAATTACTCTTTTTTGAAAAAAACATTATATTTAACATTCTCTTTCTCCCAATTCTTTGAGAGTATTATTCAATGATCAGCAGAAGATGCCTTGTAAGAAACACATTATGGATGAAATTAATGTCACAGCAGGGACGCCTGGGTGGCTCAGTTGGTTAAGCAGCTGCCTTCGGCTCAGGTCATGATCCCAGCATCCTGGGATCGAGTCCCACATCAGGCTCCTTGCTTGGCAGGGAGCCTGCTTCTCCCTCTGCCTCTGACTGCCACTCTGTCTCCCTGTGCTCATTCTCTCTCTCTCTCTAACAAATAAATAAAATCTTTAAAAAAAAATTAGTGTCATAGCAATGTTTTGCTAACAGCTCAATTTCTGCGCACTTGGGATGGAGTAGGCAGGAAGGCAGCAACAAAGTGTGTGTGTTTGTGGAAGCCATCGTCTCCATATACCTGCATCGAAAGAATCACAATCATTATCACAATGGTATTTTAGTATGCCTTCTGTGCCAGAGATTGTATTATTAGCATATCTTATTTAATGTAAGTCAACAATAATCATTGCATTTGATATTTTTACCCACTTTTTGCAAGTGACATGATTTGTATAAGTCCATGCCACTAAGAACCATATAGATACTCAGATCCTGGTCCATCTTGTACCAAAGTTTCGGTGATTCAACATTTCACTACACAGTTTGAAACAACTTAAAGTAATATTTAAGCAAAAATTATAAAAATATACAAGATAATCAGTAAATTCAGTAATAGAAGTAATCAGAAGAAATCATATTCTGTAGTACATATAAACCAAATATTTTCCCTCACTCCTATTTCTTCCAAATTTCTGAAGCCGGTGGAATTTACGGCTCAATATAGAAAAATGAGGGTTAGTATATGAGTTTACTTGCAAGTGTCTTCATGTCTTGCCCTTATAAAACACTCTTTCTAAAAGCTTTTTCTCAAGGGAGACTGAAGATTTATAGACGTATTTTTTAGCATCTCTACTAAAAATGTTTTCTACAAAACTGAATAAGAGAGTGAACTTTTACTTTGGCAATGGCTTTCTCAGCACTCAAAAGAAGTAGTTTTTGATAGAAAACATTGCATTTGTATGGATCACAGTTACTTAATGTCTTTGACCTGAGTTTAAGAGTCTGTTCAGCAAAGGGATGAAAAATGAAATGAACAATAAAAGTAAAATTAAGAGATTCTACTCTTCCTTTGAAATTTGGGCTCTGTATTTGCATGTATCTATATGTAATTGAAATTACTCAGTCCTTCTTTTGTCACTCATTTAACAAGTACTTGTTCTGTGGTAGACACAGTCCGAGGTCATGGGTACGTGATGGTGAATAAGACAGACACACAACCCCTGTCCTCAAGAAGCTTCTGCTCAATGATGAGACTTAAACAATAAAAGCATGTCTATATAAACACATGCACTGTGATTATAACCATTAAAAAATAAAGTGCTTGATGACAAGGAATTATGGAGAAGAACCGCTTGATTTTCAATAGACAAGGAATGAAGTTTCAGTGAAGGAAGTATCTAAACCTGGAGATTAGGAATTAGAAAGCAGTCAAGGCAAGGTCTGGAGAACACAGCATCTGGGGTTTTACAAGTACAAATGACTTATAGTGGAGAGTGTCACATTCTAGGAAGAGGGAGTGTGACTCATGCCTGGTGATAAAGAGGAATGGGAACATATGTTGAGGCTGTAGACACTGACATGGTTCGAATAATGTAAAGTTTAGGAGTTTAAGGTAAAGGTTAGATTTATGCAAGTGCATGGTGAAAATACTGAAGTGTTTGAAACAAGTAATGATATAACCTGACTTGTATTTCATAAAAATTACTCTAATGGGGAAAATAAAATGAAAGAGAAAGGATAGGATAGCAAATGGGTAAGGAGTAGAATTTTCCAGAGGAAGGGGGATAGATGGTAGGAAGGAAGGAAGGAAATGGATACGTTTGAGTCAGGGGGAGAACAGTTTCATTAAAACAACAGAGTAGATTTATAACTACAGAATTTAGGCATGGTAGCATCTGATTAAGTGGCGCTGAGGTAGAGAGATGCTTCTAGTGCCTTTTAGAAAACATGAAATAGGCTATTACCTATGTTCTTAGTGTGTAAGATGTGGTCATTCTAGTGCTAATTACCTTGCTAATGATTTATATAGTCTCTCTCTCTGTCTACACTTTTGGTCTGTATCTTGTTGCAGTTGAGAGCTGGGACTAAAAAGAAGCAATAATTTCAGTCACTCATTTTTGTTGCCGTGTTTCCTACAAGGATGAAGAATTAAAGACAATGCTATATCAACAAATAAAACCTTAATGGATTTCAATTACTCACCCTATCTCTGATTTCCATATTTAAAATAAAGAAAAACAAAACAAAGAGAAAGCAAGAGCTTTCTTTAGTTGCAGTGGAAAGTAAAGAAACAGGTGCCGTGAAAAAGGAATTTCATTGCATTTAAGCCTTTCTTCTTCATTTATTAGACTTTGGCACTAAAGAAAATTTGTTGCATTCAACTGAATTTAATTTTTTTCTTTTCATTTTGATTTGAGTATAAATGTATTTAAATAAAATACAAGTAATCAACATATAAGTTTTTCTTTTAAGAACTGTAGTTATTTTCATGATTTCTTTTTCTACAGAAGATGCTTAGTTGGTGTTTCTGGAAGCTCCTCTCATGTAAGACAGGTTTGGTCTGCAATTTCTGTGATTCCATTGGCATTGACAATGTGTGAAATCCAAGTAGAGTGTGAGTACAAACACATTTGGCTTTTGTGTCAAAGGGTGACATTTTCCCTTTAAAAATATGTTTTGTGCTTTTTAACTGGACCTAACTTAATGGCTGTATGTTAAATATTGTGACACTGCTTCTGGCACATTAAAGAAAAACCTCAGTAGGATATGATTTTTTTTCAATTATCTGCTTAAACATGTATTTAAAAATGTAAAATATGAGAAAGCTTATTCACAATTCATTGAATTGTGTGATGAAATATTGATTCAGATCCTAGATATGGGTTACTAATACAACAAAAGCTAATTGGGCCTGAGTGGTTATTTTTGATCTGTCATCATTATTCAGTCATTATTTTGTATCTATCACAATTGCACAATGATAAAAATTCCTAATTTGTTACATGTAACTTTTGGGTCATATTAAATTCAAAAACAATGTTCTGTAAGCGCTTCTTAATGAGTGTTTTGCTATAGATGACTAGACTGGTGGGATATGAAACATGGTACAGACCTTTTTGACCCCCAGTTAAAATTCAAATATAACACTGTCTAGAAATAGAATTGTATCAAATATGGGTTTTTTGGTACAATAACATGATCACATACACATAATATTTAGTTAGTTTATTAATATAATGAATAAATTTTCAGATGACGGATCAACTTCGCATTCTTGGGATAAATTGAACTTGGTAATGATTCATTCATTTGAATACATTGTTGATTTTATTTTCTAGTATTACATATTCCTTAATAATTTTGCATATTTGTTTTTGAATGAAAATTGATGTAATTATCATTTCTAGTTCTTTTTGTCTAGCTTTGGTATAAATATTACTTTAGTCTTGTTTTTTCTGCTCCCTAAAATATTTATATAAGATTTTATTCTTTTTCTAAGTATTTGGTATAACTCACCTATAAAACCGTGGTAGGTTGTTTTTGTTTTGAGCAAGAGAGCATGTGTACACAAACAGGGGTGGGGTAGGGTGGGAAGGGCAGAAGGAGACGGTGAGAGAATCTTGAGCAGACTCCACACCAAGCGTGGAGCCCAACTTAGAGCTTGATCTGATGACCCTGAGATCCCATGACCTGAGCCAAAATCAAGGGCCAGAAGCTAAACAGACTCAGCCACCAGGATGCCCCCAAATTCTCATGCGTTTGAACTCTCCAGCATCTCCAGGACTTTTAGCATCACTTGGTTTCCTCATGTCATCTGGCTACCACACCCTCAGCCTTCGCAGACTTCCATCATAGTAAAGCTGACAGAGGCAGAAGATGAAAAAGATATTGAAGGAGAAGTGAATGGCATCCCCAGAAGAAAGGCAGAAGGTGCCACAATTACAGGTGGAAGTGATATTTTCTCAGGAACAAAAGGCTGCAGCTGTCATTCCTTTAGAGAATGCACCTGTCACCCCAGACAAAAAGAAGATTCCACATCTGCAATGAGGCCAATCATTCTAGCCTAAATCACAGTTTTCTCTAATCCCATGTAATCTTTTTTTGTTTGTTTCATTTTCTTCATTTCTATTTTTTTTTTTTTTTTGTCATTTCATGTGCTTTATTTCAGAGACTGGAGACACTGATTAATAGGTTTCAGTTTTTTCAAATTTATGAGTGCCTAAGTCTTCTCATTTCAAGTCAGTGTTATTTTGTTGGGTTTTAAACTTTTCTTTTTCTTGAATTAACATATAATGTATTATTGGCTTCAGGGGTACAGGTCTGTGAATCATCAGTCTTACACAATTCATAGCACTCACCATAGCACATACCCTCCCCAATATCCATAACCCAGCCACCTATCCCTCCCTTCCCCACCCCCAGCAACCCTTAGTTTATTTCCTGAGATTTAGAGTCTCTTATGGTTTGTTTACCTCCCTGGTCCCATCTTGTTTCATTTTATTTTTTGTCCCTTATTATGTCTTCCTTTGGTGATTGTATCCACTAGTATTCCTTGTAATATAGCTTTCATTTATGAAACATTGTTGTCCTTTTCTTCAGTTCTTTTCTGAATTCTGTGAGTTCTCTTTTCATTATCTCATTTTTCACTTATAACTCCAAATATTTTGACCATATTTACTGTTTATTTTCTTAGTTTTGCTTTCTGATGTTTCTTCATTGGTGCAATTGTTCTATATGCATTTCCTTTTAAATTAAGTTGAAATATTTCATTATTTCTGTTTGTGATGACATTTTTTGTGAGTTTTCTTTGACTTCTAAGAGGCTTTGCGTAATGTATTTAATTTTTCTTGAAGTGTCTTTGTATGAGTGCTACTGTTTTATTTTTATGTCATCAATATTTGAATGAATTGGATTTTATAGACTGGCTTTTATCAGAAGGATCTATGAAAGATAGGAAGAAGTTAGGGTATTTACCTGGTTTCTTGGCCCAAAGGATGCTTTTTTGCTGGTAAAATGATGAACAATTTCTTTAATGCATATTGTTTTTTTTTGTTTGTTTGTTTGTTTTTTTGTAGCCAGATTTTTCTGGTCCTGTGATACTGTGTTATTTCTTGAGGGCTTCCACCAATAGGCATTTCTTTCCTTCTCTTAACCTTTGACTCTTAAAGATATTACTCCTATAGTCCAAGATAATCACCTCTCTCTTAGTGTTGACTTCACTCTTGGTGTTGACTTCACTCTGACACCTCTGTCCTCTGCATACCTTCTATGCTTTATTTTCTCCAACACTGCAAGGCTTTTTCTCTACCCTGATTGCTTTTGGATCTTAAAAGTAGTGGGCTGTTTTTGACTGGAAGGGACTTTTTGTTGCTACTTCTTGGCTTTGCCCCCAATAGGATATTTTAAAAATCCCAGTTATTTTGGCTGAGCTTGCTCATATGATCCCCCACTGTGGCTTCCCTTGCCAATCTTAGGACATTTTATACCTTATTTACCAAAATTCTGTATGTTTTTTCAAATATTCTTGGTCAAATTTTGTAGTTTTTGTTTTCATTTCTTGTTTGTTAGTTTTTCCATTTTGATGCTTTAACATATTAGATACTATTATTTTTTCATATTATGTATCTGAGAATGCCAAAATCTACAGTATTTCAGGGTTAGAATATATATTTTTTATTTATTCTGACTCTTGAAAGGTATTCTTCTGTATCTGTATCTGTTTTGTGCCTTTTCCATTATGAGCTCATGTATTTTTAAATGTAATCTTTCAAATTTTTCTTTGCTTTTCCCCAAAGCTTGGGTGCACATTTTCCAACATTGTTGTTGTTTGTCTTTTGGTATTTAGCCATAAAGCTAGTAAGAATTCCTGCTCTCATTTTAAATAGAATTTGGTTTGTTTTAGAGATTTTTTTTTGCACGAAATAATTTTTAACTACCATCCAGAGGCAATACTGATGGTAGTCAGTATTCTCATAGTCTTCTATTAGAGAGTAGATATTTCCTAATTTATCCTAAAGTTTGTCACCATATTGCTCCTTTCTTTAAACAGAAATTCACAGAGAAAATGTTCTATTTCATGCCACCTTTGGCTTTTTCTTCTGACCTTTTTAAATGGAACACTAAAACCAAACTCTAAGCAGAGATGACTATTTAGCTATCCCAGGAAAGAATCCAGAAGAGTAAACAGCATCTTCTCTAAATCTTTCCTTCCCTCTCTCATTTTTTCTTTCCTTCTTTCTTTCCTTCCTTCCTTCCTTCCTTCCTTCCTTCCTTCCTTCCTCCCCGAGTTGCATAATTTTTATTGTACCATTACACTAAACTATTCTTAAATTTTGGAAGATTTTTAAAATATTTTATTCAGCAGTTTGGCGTCTTTGATACTGGGCTTCTTTTGGATAGAAATTTTACTTTCGTGTTGGAAACTGAACTCTATATTTACAGACTATTTTACTTTTTGGTTCTTTAATAAGCTCATTCTTTGGTGAAATTAATGAAGCATAAAATATAGAAAACATTATTTCCTGTGGCATGCTACTTCACTTATAATTTATGCATTATATTTCAGGAAAATGTTTAATACAGAAAGATAAACAGTAGGGCAGGTATAATACCTGCATTATAAATAAGAATCCCAGAACACCAGGAAATAAGGCCACAAGATTGCAGACCCATAGTAAGTCACTTGTTGGCAGATACATCATAAATTCCTTCTCTTGGGATGTCTGTGTGGCTCAGTGCATTAAGCTCTTGCCTTTGGCTCAGGTCATGATCCCAGGGTCCTGGGATCAAGTGCCCCATTGGGCACCTTGCTCAGCAGGGAGCCTGCTTCTCTCTCTGACTCTGCCTGCCACTCTGTCTGCTTGTGCTTTCTCTCTCTCTGACAAATAGATAATTAATTAATTAATTTTAAAAATTCCTTCTTTTTCCAGACTGAGTTTGGTGTCCTTTCATTATCCCTCTCTGCTCAGTTTTAAGACCATTTATTCTGTGTGGATTTTGTATCTGACATTTTTTTCTACATCCAACATTGTAGCAAAACTTCTGTTATTAAAAACTACTGACAGACCCTAGCTTATACTTCTAGGCTTCTGTTATTTTAGAGGTCTAGCACTGATAATAGAGTCTTACAAAGTCTGGTGTGAAAGTAAGAAGTCTCGATAATTGCTACTCTCAACTTTTTCACTTCTCATCTTGGAAGTTGAAAAGTACTGAATTATGCTCTAATTGACACTGAAATATAAAAAAGCAAATAAAAAATTCATGATGACCTTTGGGAATATGGCAGATAGGATGTGGCAAATATGCAGCATTAGTTTCTGTTCTAAATTGAAGGGTCATAGAGCTTTGCAAGTGGGTAGTGTCATATATGGCTACAAATTATGACTTTTCAAAGAAAGCACACATCAAAGTCAGCTTTGAATGCTTTTTTAAAAATCCCAGTATATGAATGATTATTAATATTAAATGGCAAAGCAATGTAGGTCACAGCAAGGGACAGAAGTATATAGCCTCAAGCATGGGTTACATGTTTTTATAGTATTTGACAGAATTACTTTATGAATTGGTGTTTTAAGCTGCTTTTATGCCTACACAGATTCAAGGAGCTTATATAAAGAGCATATATGAGTCTGACATTCTAAGTGAACCTACATCAAAGACAAAGGATTCCTGAAACTACTTCTTGTCATAAGGCATATAATGAGAATGTATAAAAAAAGACTTTACTTGTATCCATACAAAAAGATAAGCTAATTTATAAATGTAGTTTACAGGCAGGTTGAAAGGCTAATAACACATCAGAAGTTACTCGAATTTTGCCTTCCTGACAACTTCTTCTCCTGGAAAATGTAAAGATAACTTCAAATTAATTTCTTATTTCACTTTGTTTGCTCGCAATACCTTCCTTTACATTTTGGAAATTTTGTGTCTATATCAGTCTTAGCAAGATTCCCAGCATAATTTTTATGCAATGAAGATTCTGGTTGGTTTTGGTGGCAGTTCATTTCAAACCCTAGAAATGGGTTTATTTTGTTAACCTTTAAACTTAAAAAGGAAAGAAATGGGATTGTTACTGTACAACATTCTCCTCACTTTTCCTTCCTTCATGAGTCTCATCCCCTTGAAAACAGTCCCCACTGGAACACATTCTTAACTGTTGATTTCACACATTCATCACTGTAGATTTCATTATGTCATCCATTCCTTGTTTTTTTTTTTTAAGATTTTATTTACTTATTAGACAGAGAGAGATACAGCAAGAGAGAAAACACAAGCAGGAAGAATGGGAGAAGGAGAAGCTTCTGGGGGGCTGCGGGGCTGCGGGGCTCGATCGCAGGACCCTGGGATGATGACCTGAGCTGAAGGCAGACGCTTAATGACTGAGTCACAGCAGTGCCCCCCTCCATTTCTTGTTAAAAACAAACAGAAATAGGGGTACCTTGGTGCCACAGTTGCTTTAGTTACTGACTCTTGGTTTCGGCTCAGGTCATGATCTCAGGGTCCTGGGATGGAGCCCCATTTTGGGCCCCTTGCTCAGTGCCAGGTCTGCTTAAGACTCTCTCTCCCTCTCCCTCTGCCTTTCCCACTTGTGCTCTCTCTCTCTCTCTCCTTCTAAAATAAATAAACAAATCTCTGAAAAACAAAACGGAAATACCTCTTTTGCCATCACCATAAGATAAAATCATCACTAATTTCTTTAGTGATCAAAATTTTCCATAATCTGATTTCAACATAACTATTTCTAGTGGCATCTCTTTTCCCTTCTCATACCCTTCTCTCCTCTACTTTGAGCTTCTTACTGTCCCTGAGGTATAGACAGATTAGGAAGCTGTGCTATTCCATTTATCCGGTGTGTCTTTACTTATCCCTCTTTGCTTAGAAAGCTCCTAATCACACATTCATCTAGTTTCTTTGTGAGAACTCTTTTGATTTTCCAATATGATATTTGTGTGGCATGCTGTCTTTCCCTACACTTTTTTGAAGAAATCATAATTCAGCATACCCTGCTTTTGTGTTATATGACCTGTCACTTTGTCTCTCTTATAGTCTTATAAATAACCTATGACAGGACCTATTGCACATTAATTACACACTTTAGCACTTTCCAGCAAAAATAGAAACACAGTGCAAGTCTGATGATGGGATTGTCATCATTGATGACTTTACCCCATGAAATGAGGAGTTTAGGGTTGATTTAATAATTACCATACATAAATACACATGAAGTTATACACATACTTTTATGTATATATCAGCTGTACAATACAGAATAACCAATATCATGGATTTACTTATTGTAAGTTTCTGTTATTAAATAATAACAGAAATGACTATTAAACTTTAATAGTCATTTTCAACAATTAATTGGAAAGGTTTTATCTCAGCAGAACTAAAAAAAATTTTATAGTTTTAACTCTCCTCTATATTTGGCTTAGTCGATTTAGTCATTTGGATAATATCACGTTCTTTGTTTAAATATTGATATTCTTCAAGTGTTGGAGACAGTTGAAAATTTTCTGTCTTTCCTCACAACCTTGTTACCAAGTGGTAAATTATTATTATTTTTTAAATAGTTTATTTATTTTATTTTTTTTAAAGATTTTATTTATTTATTTGTCAGAGAGAGAGCGAGCACAGGCAGACAGGGTGGCAGGCAGAGGCAGAGGGAGGAGCAGGCTCCCCGCTGAGCAAGGAGCCCGATGTGGGACTCGATCCCAGGACACTGGGATCATGACCTGAGCTGAAGGCAGCCGCTTAACCAACTGAGCCACCCAGGCATCCCCCAAGTGGTAAATTATAAGGAGAGTAAGCCTTAAACCAAATTCTGCCAAATCATGAATTAATACAAGTAGGCACAAACACAGCCATACAATGAAGTACAGGGAAGTGTCTCCCTCTGCTCAGGCACTGCAACTAAAATCTTAAGCAGAAAACATACGAAGGCAAGAATGATGATATTATAATGGCAAAACTGTCCAGACTTATGATCAAATCTGATGGCAGAACCTCCATAAAATGGAAGGACGTGGGGACTCTGAACACTGCAGCCAAAGGTAATCTGTTGTATAAAACTTCCGTGCTTGTTAGATTCGTTTATTCCATTCCATGAGTTAATACTAACAATGCTTGATGATGTTGATCCAAACAAGGCAAATTTTATGCTATTTATACCCCCCCACCTCTACTGTAATTTCTGATTGGGTTCTTCAAATATTAACTAACATTTGTAGTCAAACACCAAACCACTTATACAGAAGTATCTTTGAAATAAACTGTAGCACAAACAATATAAAAATATTCTCTTTTATTATCACTGTTTTAACCTTGCATCCTTTCCCTACCATTTCTCCATTCCACTTCAATCCATGAGCAACAAAGGGAGTCTCTTGCTTCAGGGCTGATCCTGGAAATAGAAAGCTAGTCCCTCTGTCTTTTGATTACAGAATTTTCAGTTTGGGTTGTCTTTGACAACCTAGCATTTTAAGATTACATGAAATATTATTTTTTTGAGGACTAAGAGTGCAGGTAACTTTTACAAATGTCTTTGTCAAGTCTGCAGACCACTGCTCTAGCTGTCCTGAATATTCCCTCTCCTGTTGCTGGAGTAAGTGGTGAAAGGAAAGTTTCATCTCCTTGACAATTGATACCCATGTATAGATAAGCATTTTCAGTCTACCTAGAAATCATCTTCTACACCATTACAGAGAAGTACTTCACACTTTGTAAAAATAGACTATTACATAAATTATTAAAATGAACTACTATACAGACAATATAAGGATATTCTTTGCTGCATTATCAAGTTCCCTGTTTGGAATCAGTGGCTGGAAACTGGAAAATGGTTCAATCTCTCTCTTCCTGGTTACTATTCCTATTATTTGCATTTAATGGCCATTTATATCAATATTATGAAAACAGAATGTGCTTATTTGCAAAACTAAGTATTCGCTCTTAATTCATTTGGCAAATATTTACAAACGTGATATAGAAAAGAAAAACCTAAAACTTTAATAGTCTTTTAAAGAGATAATTTTGACACTGATAAAAAGAGGAACAAAAGTTTTATATGAGGTTTTCTGAAGAAAATGAAGAATTGAGTTTTAAATGCATCTGTTTTTGTCTAATTAAATCCTTTTTGAGAAAGAAAAATATGAAATCATAAATGTTAGTTTTTAAATAGGGAAACAAATTTCATTAAAAGGAAAATTTGGGACAATTCTCACAAAACTAAAATACTATTTTTTTGATGACATTATATTGTGAATCACTTATATTAAAACTGATAAACAATCATAGATTAAATGCTCACAATGCTAAACAGAGTATGTCTGTTAAATAAAAGGGTTGACATAACCTGTTAAGTGTAAAATTTGACTCTGATAGATTAAAGAGTAATTTATATTGGGAACTCAATGTTTAAAAAGTCCCTAAGCATTCCTTTGCTGTCAAATTGCTTTATTTCTGACGTACAACTTTAACCTTTAGAGCTGTAGTATTTCTAAAAGCGTGTTTGTTTTGTTTGGGGAAAAAATTATATTGAACCATAACGTGATTTTCATAAAGTTTAAACAAAGCCTTGAAAAAATAAAGCTGAGGGTTTATAACAAACAAAACCTTGAATTTTATTCATCCTTTGACCGGTGTCTGCAGGATACCAAGTTTAATTATCGAACATGGAGTTGGTATAGTGTATCTGATGCTTCAAAAGCAAGCTTTTGTTAGACATCTCCATGCTTTTGAAGTGTTGAAGTTATCTCCATAGAATTAATAACTTAACAAATAAGTCACTGAATTTGAAGAGGCAAAAAGCATAGACAGAGAAAGGTGTACAGGCAAATAAAAAATTTCCATTGTTATTTCTCCCTTTTCAGATATTATAGAGTCATGTTATCTTACCTATATAAGCCTATTCAATTAACCAAGTCGTTATTCTTCTCTTCAAATGAAGTTTCTAGCTAAGGCAAGCAAACCACCTTCAGTCGTGTCAAAGATTATAAAGCTACGTGAAGGTACTATGAAGATGCCAAATTTGAAGGCGTAATTACTCAAACGATGATGTGGACTAAATATATTTACTTGAACTTATGTTTTTACTTAGTGAAATTAAATCAAAATTGCTTATATGCCTGTTTTTTTATTTATTTAGAAAAAAACATAATTGAGGTAAAGTTCCAGATGAGTTTTAAAGGAAAAATTTTATTTTATGTATGCATTTTAAATAACATGATTATACTTCTGGTCCTCCAAAAAAATTGTAAGGCTAGAAACATTCAGAGGAGAATTTCAAATTGTCAAATTACATACATGATGTGTATGTTTAAGTTAAAGGGAAAGGGTTGACTTTGATCATGAAGGCCTTGGAAAACCACCCCAATTACCTAAGTTTAGTTTCTTGATGCTTAAACTATATTAGTTACTGATTGCTATATAACAAATCATCGAAACTTCAGTGGCTTAAACAGTAAGCATTTATTATTGCTTATGGATCTTTTGGTCAGATGGATACTTCTTTCTCGGTTGCACTCATTTATACATCTGCATTTGGCTACAACAGGAGTAGAGAGGTACTAGTCTTGGGTGTCCTAAACTGGGACAGCTTGGACCATGCGGTATCTCCATGTGTTCTTTCATTCTCTGTAATGCTCACCTCAGTTGGTTCTCATGGTGGTGGCAGGTTCCCAGGACAGCGAGCAAAAGTGCTCAAGTCCTTTTAAAACCTAGGTTTGAGATTGGTACTCTGCCACTTCCATGGCATTTGAATCAACCAAAGCAAGTTAAATTCAACAAGGGGAAGATAAATTTTACCTATGGATGGAAGGAACTAAAAAATCACGTCTCAAAGAGCATGGATATAAACAGCAGTGAGAAAAATCTGGCCCTTTTCTCAGTCAATCTGCATGAAGATGTTATTGAAGAATAACAAAGTAAGAGAAAGATGAAAAACACATTGATTAATGCTTCTCAGATTCAATGTATTCAATGTATTCATTAAAATACAAATCCCTGGGCCAGATCCCCCATTGCTATGATTCCAAGTCTGGGATGCAGTCTAGAAATTCTCAAACAGATTATCTCCATCCCCAGTGATGCTGATGGAGATGGTCTAATCACCACGAGAAATATGAAGTTAAATGATGGAGGTAGAACTTTGATCCCATAATAATGAATGTTGAGTTACAACAGGAGAAAATAATGAAGCAAATAAAAACTGCTCAAAGATTATTCTATTCATTTGATACTATTCTAGTTTTTAGTGGTCAGAGGGCTTCTATATATGTTATCTAAGACCCAATAAGCCCATGAATCAGGTGGGAATGGGATATATTTTGTTATAGCCATCCAATGACATTTATGAGACTTAAACATCAGCCTTCTATCATAATAACATTTTTCTAATCATGATTTCAGTCTTGTGATTCAGGTGAATAAATAAAGATGGTGAAACTAAAAGGAGACTCTATTGTATTTATTCAAATTTTGACCAGGTGCATGAGCATTTGAAATGGAAAGATTGTGCTTACTGAAAATTAATTTAGAGTAATTGATTAATTTGGAGGGAAGGGATTTTTCTAATTCAAAAGTGAAAGAAAAAAATTTAAATGGCAAACAATAACTCAAATTTTGTCTTTAAGAAAAATGGGTAGTGATATTGGTAAGCTGTAATATTTTAAAAGTATAATTATTATTATAGTAAAGTTCATTATTAAGTTTTTACCTAGTTTCTGTAGTATTAAATTGCATTTTAGCTTTCATTTAGCACACAAAATAATTAAACTGAGTATTTCATCATGTGGAACTAAACTTGAGAACTGCATTATGAGTAGGCAAATTTCACATAATTGGTATATAAAGAGGTCACTAAAGTTATTCAAGGAGTCTCATAAGAAAATAAACATAAGCAAAACTACATGGTAAAAATATCAAGTATAATTTGAAGTTGGAATATTGGTGAATTACTGAAGAATTCAGAACTTTTTAGTATTTAATAAGTTTACTTGGCAAAGGTCTAAGGGTACACACATTTAAGCTAATCATTTTTGCCAAAAGGAAATGAAAAATTGCCAGTGCTAGAGAAAAGCACTGTCTTTGTTTCAAAGTTAGTAAGCTAACTAGCTTCAATGAATCAGGAGCAGATAAAAAAAAACAAAACTAGCAAACTTTAAAGAAGATGCTACATAAAAGCCAGAATATTTGAATGACTAAGTGAAAAAAAATTAGAATGAAATTGATCATCCTATTGCCGAGGAGACAGAAGTTGAAGATTTAAAAAGCGATTCACACTCCTGATAATGAACTAAGAAATAACAAGTGAAAATTAAGATGAATAATGAGGAGAATATGCAAAGAGGGAAGTCTTGTTGGCCAGAGGAAATGTCAGAGACCGATGACTTTTTTCTTAAGAGAACAACAGAGATTATCTAAGAACTTATAGAATATTTTCAGGTAAAATTATATGATTATTTAGGCATATTTTTGTGCAAGTAACTGTAAGCCTTGACAAGTTCTCTAGACTGTCTGCATCGCAGTGTTTTATTCCACAAAGAGGACACAGGAACTTCCAGTTCAAAAACCCAGAGATTTCATTTTGATCAGAATTGTGTAAACTCCCTTCTTCAGAGAAAACCTAATAGATAATCTAGTGATAAAGTTATTGGTGGGACTTGACACATATTTTTCTGAGATTGGTTCAATGACCATTTCTAACACCCTTGTTGAATTTTTCAGTCTATTGTTTTAAGAGGCAGACCTAATCCTGTCTCAGGATGTTGTATTAACTTGCTAGGGCTACTAATTTAACAAAATACCACTGACCGCGTGGCTTCAACAGCAATTTATTTTCTCTCCGTTCTGCAGGCTGGAAGTTCGGGATCATGGCGTCTGAGGGTCTGTTTCTCGTGAGGTCTTGTCCTGGGTTTGCAGATGCCTGCTGTCTTGCTGTGTCCTCACGTGATGCTTCCTCTGTGTGTGCACATCTTGGTGTCTCTCTGTGTGTCCCGAGTTCTTCTTTTTATAAGGACACTGGTCCGATTTGATTAGGGCCCACCCTACTGACCTCATTTTATCTTAAAACAACAACAACAACAACAACAACAAACATTTTATTTATTTATTTCAGAGACAGAGAGAGAGTAAAAGCAGGGGGAGTGGCAGGCAGAGGGAGAAGCAGGCTCCTGCTGAGTACAGAGCCTGGACGTGGGGCTCAATGCCAAGACCCTGGGAAGGCAGACTCTTAACAAACTGAGCCACCCAGGGACCCCTACCTTATTTTACCTTAATCAACCTCTTTAAAGCCCTATCTCCAAAATCGGCTTCATCTGAGGTACTGGGGGTCAGGGCTTTGGAATATAAATTCTGGGGGACACCATTCAGCCCCCTCTTAACCAGTTTGGGGAGCTATAGCCATAGATTAGGTGGCTTAAACAACAAGAATTTATTTGTCACAGTTATGGAGACAGGGAAGCTCATGATTCTGTGTCTGGCAGACTCTGTCTGGAGAAAGCCTGCTTCCTGGTTCATAGACAGCAGCTGTCTTCTCTTGGTTAAACGCATAGGAGGCAGGTTGTTAGGTTGTATGGTAAGTGTATGCTTAAGTTATAAGTAACCACCACATTGCTTCCCAAAGTGATTGCACCATTTGCCATTTCCATCCCCCTTCTAGAAAGGGTCCCAGTTATTGCACATCTTCATCAACATGTGGTATGATAAGTTTTTTGTTTTCAATTTTAGACATTCTGATGTGTATGTGGTGATGTATCATTGTAGTTTTAATATGGACATTTTTTAATGCCCTTAATTTGCAAAATATATATGTATATATATTTGGTTAAGTGCCTATTCAAATCTTTTGCCTATATTTAATCAGGTATTTTTTTCCTTTTGTTTTGTTTTCTTGTCATTGAGTTTTGAGAATTTTTTATATATATTGTGTATAAGGCTTTTCCCCCCAGATATGTGTTTTGCAAATATTTTACCATTCTGAGACTCTCAACAGTATCTTTCAAAGAGCAGAAATTTTTAATTTTGATGAAGTCCTAACTTACCAAATTTTTCATTTTATACCTACTGATTTTAATGTCTTATCTAAGAAATATTTGCTTAACTCAGGACTGCAAAAATCAAATCTGAACCTATTTACATGATCATATATGCTTTTCTAATGTAGACCTGATATGGTAAAATATATTGATTGATTTTCAAATATTGAGCAAGCCTGGTTCCCTGAGATAGAAGCACATAAAGGACATTCTTCTGCTAATAAAAAGTTACTTGTGTAAAATATAAATACAACCATCCATGGAACTGAGGGCAGAGTCAAGGCCCCTGCAGTACAAATGTGGTTGAATCATCATTTATTTATTAAATTATCTAAACTGGTGAAATGGTCTGAATGTTTAAGGGAGGCAATCCAGTCAAATCACACTACACATGAACTGATTTTCTGGACAGGATCTCAGAACAGAAACTTAATCTCAGCTAGTCTAGCGTGCCTCCCGTCGTGAAGTGTTTTCCTACAGACCTCAGTTATTTTTTTCTACTCTCAGTCACTGAGTTAGAAAATAGAACTCCATACTTCTTTACCTCTGTATATAAATATATTTTCATTTTATTTATGTTCCCCAGATAATGCAACAATATGTCTCCAATAAATAGATAAATTTTTCATTATATTTTAGTTACTTAATTTCTCCTCTTGAAAGACCTAATTAATTAATTAATAGTTAGTTATAATTGATTTATGAATCTAAGAAAATAGAAATACTTAATTAGAAGTGTTGGCATATTGCAGAAAAGAAGGTTTGACATAGTTTATTTGGCTATCATAAAATGACTTAAAGTTTTAAACATGCAAATGAACTGTGTGATAATGACATGTGAATTTGGGAAAAAAAACTGGGTTTCAGAGAAAATTGATAAACGTTATTTAATAAAATATCATTTTCTTGGGAAATATTTCCATATGCCTTATGGAGCAGCTGAGTTAAGAAAAATGATAACTGAGCTATAATTCGTAAAATTAGGTGAGTGCACATAGCCTAAACCAGTGTTTGGTGGGGTGGGGTAGATGATTTAAAGAATTCCCAGAATCAGAACCCTGCCTCAGGAGAAAAGATTACCAAGAAATAGAAAAAAAGGACAGACCCATCATCCTGCTGGTTGATCAGCTGGACACAGGTAACAACTTTTTCCGATGCAGTGCCTGGAGACTGCATAGAGTCCTGACGCTGTGCACCAGCTGATGAGCAATTATGCGAACTAGCTACATTGGTTAATGGCACTCAGCACTGCCTACAAGTCTGGCAACGTCTTGTCTCTTTCACCGACTCAAACTTATCTCCGGCCTTCCACCCTCAATGTTCTTTGAAGATCTTGCCTCATGCTTCTCTGAACAAAATAGGTTAAAATCAAACAGTAAATTCCATGTTTCCTCATCTCCCAAATTTCCACATCCTTCTTTATATCTATTATTTATTATTTTTCTTTCTGTTTTTCCTCGTATTTACATAGATAGGCATTGTCCCCTTTTCTGGAAAAAAAAAAAATCCCTCCTCTTATTGTCTGTCATTCTCTTTCACATTAAAAGGACTTCATATTTTTAGTTTTACCCACTTGCCCTTGTGTCTTCAACTTATCTCTCATTCCCATAAATATTCAATATTCAAGAATTTGTGACTCATTTCCTTCTTGCTAACTTCCATTATTTCTCAAAACCGCAGGTAAACTTCTGAATTGATTTGTTAGTATTCCATATTAATTTTCTCTCTCCATTCAGTCCTGTTTTTCCAATGAAATATATTTCAGACATAAATATATAGAGAAACATATAATACATATGTTATCAGACACATTGATAATTAGTGCCTCATGATTAAGTGCTTTTCAACTACATTCCTGCACATGCACTACCCTCTTCTGTTATTTAAAATTTATTCCCAGATGTCAAATAATTTCATTTGCATATTTCTATGCCTCTCTAAAAGATCAGGACTATTTTAAAAACATAACCACAATGTCACTTTCAGATTCAGATTCCTTAAATGAAACTGTGGCATCAAGCAGGAAACAGAGGTACTCCAACACTTGGAATTGGGAAATCAGAAGGATTAACATGAATTACAGAACCCTAAACCCCAAAGACTTCTGTTATAAACTGCATTGAGTTTCCTTTACCCTAGGCTGAGACTCCTTTGTATCTCATTCCCTCTAGGTCTGTTATAGTCTTATTCTCCCACTGGACAGAGCTCTTTTAAAGGAAACTGATAATCCCAACCCGTAAAGTCACGAGGCCAGATCTCAGCTCTCCCTGGGAATTAAACAGAATTAGAGTGGAGAAGAAAAATTCATACACTCAGGGATTTGATAATTAACATTAGGCTGTATCTCTGGTTATATGTGGGATTGGATTTTATGGTGGCTCACCTAAAGGAATTTGAATATATTTTAATTGAGAGTAAATTTGTTGATAATGAGTTCTCCAACCAGGGAGGCTACATTCACTTTATTCAAATGGTCATGGATTCTAAGTTTTCTGAGTTATTATACAAAATGGAATCTATCATTGGCTCATGTGAAAGGAGATTGTCAACCAGAAATTACTGGTATAAAGTAGAGGCGGGGAGGAGGGAATACTCAAGCATGACATTCATCTCTTAATTATGTCCACTGAGAAGGCCCAAAGGAAATTCCTCTTGCCGAAAATTTAAGAAATACTCTGCTATTTGATAAAGGAAAGTTATTCTTATTCTAATGGAAATACAGGTGGGAAATAATTATTTTTTATTATTTAAATGTTTTTAGTTAACATATAGTGCAATATTGGTTTCTGGAGCAGAATTCAGAGATTCATAACTTACATACAACACCCAGTGCTAATCACAGAGCGTGCCCTCTGTAATATCCTTCACCCATCTAGCTCACCATTAACCTATCTCCCTCCATCAACCCTCAGTTATTCTCTATTATTAAGAGGCACTTATGGCTTGTTTCCCTCCCTCCTCTTTTTCTTTTCCCTCTTCCCATGTGTTCATCTGATTTCTTTCTTAAATTCCACAAGTAAATGACAAATACTCTATGATCTCACTTATATGTAGATAATGCTATTTTAAAAAATCTCTCTGGTCCCCAAGAGAATGGAGTCATTCTGGGTAGCCTACTAAATGTTTTATGAATTGTGAAGTTTCTCTCCTGGCTGGTAGAAAAAGACACTAATCTGTTGCCTCAAATCATTTGGCTGTTTCTTTCCACAGCCTCAGGTGGCTTCCATATACACATATGCTCAACAATTCCACTGATCTCAAGAGGGACATTCTGCAGGTATGAAGAGCTTTTACTCTGTGGGACTCTCTCCTCTCCTGCTCTCTGTCCTGTGAACTGTGGCCTTGGTCTCCCCATACTCTCTGCAAAGGCTCTATCTCCTCCACTCAGAGTTCAAGGGGTTCTAACGGCTTCCCCCTCCCCCTACATTTTGGCTTGGAAAGTCTCTCAAAGCAAAAATTGGGACACATGAAGAACCTGCCTCCTTTGTTTCCCATTTCTGAGAGATCATATTCTTTCATTGACTAATGTCAGTGTCTTAAGACTTGTTTTATATATTTTATCAAGTTTTATTGTTATTTCAGGGAGGAGGGTAAATTAGCCCCTGTTACTCCATCTCAGAGGCAGAAGTTTCTATGGTTTATTTAAAAGTGAGTTGATTTCCCAAAATATGGAATTTCTCAGATGTTTTTCTGTTATTAGCTTTTTAAATTACATTTGGTGTGTGTCCCAACAAAATTATTAAGAGAGAAGTAATGGAATATCTATAGAGAGAAAAAGCAACAACATTATCCATTTCTTTTTCTCAAGGTTTATTTGTGATAAGCTTTGAGCTGAATGAAAGATTTGATGTAGATCAGACTGGGTTTCTAATATCTGAAAATAGGATTGTTTATCAGTATCTGAAAGTGACCTAGAAGCTATGGAATCTACTTGTGTTATCACCTAGGTGCAGAGAAAGTAAATCCAGCAGACTGGATTTGAAGATAAACTAAGACAAAAAATTGCCTATATCGTACTCAATGCAATAGAGTCAATAAACTGGAAATTATGTTTATTTTTTCATTATCTACTTAATAAATTTGTTATATCTTTATAATTAGATAATGTTATTATCTTCTCGCTATTGTCAGGGTTTCAAAATCTTTTTTTTTGCTTATTGTTGGGAAGAAATAGAGAAGCTCTTCTATAGTTGCCATATTCCTATTAAAACACACACCAAGGCCTAAGAAAATAATGCACTAATAAATATAATAATAATATAACAATTAAGACTCAAAAACAGTGCCCAAATGAAGATTGGCCACCAAATTTTTGCCAAAATCAGGGCAAACATACCCATGGAGATAGACAAAGACATGTGATGAATGAATGGGCCATGAGCACTTTCCCCTCTGGCCAGAGCAGTCCTCACCGTTTGAGAAAGGTCAGGAGATAGATGGGGGTTTCTCCCACTGTTTGCCTAATGTCATCAAGAATCAGAGGACACTTGGATGTCCACCTGAGGTGTTGTTTTATAAAGTGGCCAGAATTGGTTTCTCCACTTCTCAACAGACCTCTAAATAAATACTTCATTTTTGGCATTCAATATGTGATTATAACTCCAGTAGGAAGTCAAGGAATTGGTTCACTTCTCTGGAAAATTGGTCCCTGTAGTATATTGGTCCCTGTAGTATTTAGATAAAAATGAGGCTGATGAAAGAATTTCTAGGACCTGTATATGACTTTGGCAGAGGCCATCCCTGGAATTGCTAGTTAGGCAACAGTCTAAATCAGATCATGATTTTCTCCCTTTCTGTACCATTTTCCGTTTACTATTTATTATCTATCATTATTATTTAATATGCTATTATAAGAACTATTTTAGGAAAAAGCAATCTGTTCTCACCACCACATCTAAAAACTAACAACTTTAGAGGGCATGAGACTAAAAATAGTTGATAAAACCAGTAGATGTAGATTTTGAACTACAGTACAACTTATGAATTGTATTATATAATATTTTTAAAGTATGCAAATTAAGGAAGCATATTTATACCACTATAGCTGTTTCCTTTCCCTTTATTGGTCTTTATATTAAAATCTCATATATTAGCTACCAGTAATACATGAATTCACATGCTATTAAGAAGCCCTTCAGTTTCCATTACTAGGGAGGTTAAAACATCAGTTTTACCTCAGTTTTTTTTTTTTAACCTCAGTTTTATATATTTATTTTACTTTGTAGCAAGATCTAAATATATAAATAAAATAAAATCGTTACTGATATATCAGTAATGACTTGGGTAATTAAATACGCACAGAATGACCACCACTGGCTTATTAAAATCTATTCGCAAAATCTCTAATGTTAAAACAACTTCGGGACGCCTGGGTGGCTCAGTTGGTTAAGCGGTTGCCTTCGGCGCAGGTCATGATACCAGCATCCTGGGATCGAGTCCCACATCCGGCTCCTTGCTTGGCAGGGAGCCTGCTTCTCCCTCTGCCTCTGCCTGCCTCTCTGTCTGCCTGTGCTCGCTCTCTCTCTCTCTCTCTCTCTCTAACAAATAAATTAAAAAAAAAAACAACAACTTCACAGTGAGAGAGAGGGGTTATTATTCTGTGCCTTGTTTTGAGAGTAAGTCTTTTTATGCATACCCACCACACCCTCAAGAAAGAAAGAAAGAGGGGTGCCTGGGTGGCTCAGTGGGTTAAAGTCTCTGCCTTTGGCTCAGGTCATGATCTCAGGGTCCTGGGATTGAGCCCTGCATCAGGCTCTCTGCTCAGTAGGGAGCCTGCTTCCTCCTCTCTCTCTGCCTGCCTGTCTGCCTACTTGTGATCTCTGTCTGTCAAATAAATAAATAAATCTTTAAAAAAAAAAAAAAGAAAGAAAGAAGGAAGGGAGGGAGGAAGGAAGGAAGGGAAAAGTAAATGATCGGGTAAAAGGGTAAAAGTGGGTCTTTGCAAAGGATTATCTGGAAATATCAACTGGAAGGAAGAGACAGGAGGTGAGTAGAGCAGAATCTACACCAGAGCAAATAGGAGGGATAGATGTGCCTCATAACTGCATTTAGAAGTCAAAGACTACTCCAAAATGGTGAATCTAGATGATCCATGGAATGATAATGCCATTGGTTGTTTTGAAAGATGAAAATGAAGACCATATAAAAACAATTACCTAGTTTCAATTTGTTCTCTTGGCCACATTTTAATGAGCATCATATTCACCTGGAGGCTCCTCAAGAATGTGGATTCCCTCGTTAAATACCCAGAGAGCTTATGCTTTTAGGTCTTACCTCAGTCATGGCAATCTGCATCTTGAATCAGGAACCCAAGATATTTGATGTCAGTGGTCCATGACCCCACTTAGAGAAGTAGTGCATGTTCCGACAGAGTTTAAGGAAAGTCAAATGATCTGCTTGCTAAAGTTAGAAAGAGTTCATTTTGAGGCTGGGTATGGGAAGACAGCTAAACAAATAATTTCATGTTTCTCTCTTATTCATACATTTGTTTCCACAAGTCAATTTTGATCATCATTTGATAAATAGTTTTAACTCATTCAGACATTCAGCTCTATTAACATAGATATGCAAATATTTCCTCAAGTTTCTTCCCTTTATATTTCTCACCAGTTTTCCTCCATTAGTCCTAAATTTGTGACTATGTACGTTTCCTCTTTTTACCTAATGCTAGCTAGTGGTTTCAAATTTAATGGGTCTTTTTTTAAAACTAGCTCTTAAATATATTTATTTTTCTTCAAATACTTCAATACTTCAGATATATTCGATATATTCTCTTCAGATATTTCAGGAATCTTGTTAAAGATCATTGTTATATTCTTTTTTTTTTAACTTGGTGTATAATGAGAAAGCCTAAAGAAGGAAAATTTTGAATTTATTAAATTCAAATTTATTAAATTTATTCAACATCCTAATTCATCTCTAACATAAGTAGTTTATGCCAATGAAATCTATTAAAATATTAACAAAATATTTCACTGTTAGAGCCAAATAAGTAGCTGAAAAAAAATTCAAAAAGAATGATTTCTCTGCTACTAGGCTCAACTCACACAGTGTTATATTTAATTTTCCTCCATGGTAGTAAGAGCAGAATCTTTAGGGTCCTAAATCCCACTACCTTTCCTTATCTATTTCAAACTATCACCCAACATCTCATTTTGCAGTTATGGAAATGAATTTATCTTTAAAAGACCATGTTTTCCATTTTTCCCTCCACTTTGCCAGTTAATGAGAGTTCAACATTTTTAATTTGCCATGATTTATCTCAGTTGTTAGAATTTGGGTTTAATAAATTTGGTCTAAGCTGCTTTAGGTATTTGACAAAGAAAACGTGACAAAATCTTAAAATTAAAAAATACAAATGGGAGATCAGAGCCAGAATACAACTAGTTATCAACTGCAAAAAAACCCACAATCTTACATTAAATAATCAGGAGTAGATGATTAGCTTCCTGCATTCAGAGAGCTCCCAAGTCTGTTATCATGGGCGAAGAAGGGAGGTAAGCGAAGAGTCAGGGAGGGGACCGGGTTTCCAGTTTCTTATAATTCTGTGAATTGTAGCTGAGATAAGGCACTTGTATTAAGGATTCTTTATAAGATTGTTCTTGCTTCACTTAATTAATGTGAAGACTTTCCAAAAGATGCATAGCACAGAATTTTGTATGTCTGTTAAACCACCTTCAGTCAAATACTATTTCTTGAATATCTGCAAGTACACATACGTACATCTTCTAGATGCTGGGGCTGTATTAGTGAGCAAAATAGGAAAAAAAAATGCTCTTGTGAAGACTGCATTCTTTTTTTTTTTTTTTTAATTTATTTGACAGAGAGAGATCAGAAGTAGGCAGAGAGGCAGGCAGAGAGAGGAGGAGGAAGCAGGCTCCCCGCTGAGCGGAGAGCCCGATTCGGGGACTCGATCCCAGGACCCTGAGATCATGACCCGAGCCAAGACAGAGGCTTAACCCACTGAGCCACCCAGGCGCCCCTGAAGACTGCATTCTGATGGAACTTAACATTGGTTGTGGACGCTGATATACGCAGAGTTCTTCCTGTGTGTGGCTCTTCCCACTTTTTCCCATAGTTCTTCTTCGACTTTCATCTTCTCTCATTCCTTCTGCTGGATTATCAGGTTTTCTTTCTTCCTTCATTTTCTCTTTATTGATTTTGAGTGTTTTTTCCTTGTTCTTTCAGTGATTATCACTTTCAGTGATACCTGATTGTGACCTTCTACGGATTGCATTATTTCACTTCCTCCTTGCTACAAGGATTTTGTTTTTGTTTCTTGCCTTAATTTGCTGCATGCTTCTCAGCTTTATAAAGTTTCCTCCTATCCCCAGTTATTTATATAAAGATGCTAAGTACAGTTAGAATGTACAGTGCTGGTACCACAGTACCCAAAGAAGTTGAACAGATAAGGAGTGAAATGATTAGCAAGAGGTTGACAGTATTTGTTAAGGAAATCACAAATTCTTTGGAAGATCATTAGTATATGAGCCACTTAATTATTCAGGGTTTTTTTCTCAATAGCTTTGGCTCCTATGTCAATAATCTATATGAATAATGCAATGTTAGAGAATAACAAACTAAGCTACAATAATCTCTTTCCCACTGGTGTTAAGTATGCTGAGGGCAGGGATTTGATCTGATTTGATGATCCCTGTGTGTTCTTAGCCCCTAGAATGATGTCTGAACCACAGAAAATGTGAAGATTTTTGAATGACTACTAAGTACTGTAAATCATAGTTCATATTGGCTTTTACTATAAATGTATAAGTTACACTGTAAGTGTAGCAGCGAGGATGGGCAAAAGAGGATGGGATTGATAGAAAATTAAATATAAGAATGATACGAATTTACAATTGGTTGTGTGTAGATTTTCTTGAGAGAAGAGTTTAAAGGCAATTTCTTAATTCTTGCTTTGGGCAATTTGCTGAATATGCCATTAAGTGACAGAGAAAATGCTAGAGAATGGGAAACAAGAAAAAGGCCAGTTTACTACATTTTGTCGTAGTTGTTGCCAAGGTGCCTAAAAGACATTCCGTGGAGAGAACCAGCAAGCAAATACACTGAATAAAAATAACCAGAGAGGCAGGGTAAATCCAGGAGTGTGCGATGCAATGGAAACCAAGGGACAGCTGTGGCTTGAGAAAGAAGGAATAATCAGCTATTTCAAGTGTCATTAAGGGAGCAAATGATAAATAAAAAGTTTTCAGTCTCCCTTCGATTTTCTAATCCATATGTAACTGCTTGGTGAGAGCATTTTAATCCTGAGAACATTTTAGAGGATTGGAACCGTGTTTATGGCAGGTTGAGGAGTTAGTGGAAGGTGAGGAAGTGAACATAGTGAATGTTGTGTGTGACACACACACACACACACAAGTTCGCATGTGAAAGGAGGAGATAAGGTGGGAGAGGTCTGAAATGAATTAGTTAGTGTTCAATCAGAAAGCAGCCAGAAGGAGGTGTCCAAAAGTGATAGGACATTGTTTGGACAACAATGAAGAAAGAGGATTGCATTCAAAAACAAAAGATGAGGTGAATTTTGAATAATAACAAGGTCATCAAATTATTTAGAACAGGAAAGAGAAACAGAGGGATTTAAGCAGAAGTGGGGCTATGCCTTTTTGCTTTCCTGGTTTCCAATGAAGCAGAGAAAGACTTAAGTAATATTATGTTTAGTGGTTAAATTGCTTATAGTGTGCGTCCTTCACCCCCAGGACAAAGATTCATGAGTTTGTGAGGTTTTATCTGTGTTTTTCTCCATACCATCTCTAGTGCCAGGAAGTATTTCTGAATGAATATTTGTGAATCTATTGGACAGTTTGGGTCAGAAATTTAAGAGCAAAGAACTTTCTGAGTAGAAGAGGAATAAAGCTACCTAAGACTACATGGAGCTTTTCAAACTGTGGTTGGAGGTTGGAGAAACAAGGAACCAAATTAGAGTTTTGTGATTTTCTCACACAGTTAAAATGACCTTATGTGTAATTAATCACACCTTAACAGAAAAACTGATTTCTCTTCAAGGATTTCTGCTCCCACTACAATTTCCAAAACTAGAAGATAGTTGCAATAAAAAATTGGACTTAATATTCAAATAAGATGATGCTTCCGTAGGCATTTTAATGTAAGTAAAGTTCAACTCTTCCCCACCTTCTTTAAAGAAAGTTTAATATAATGAAATTCCATGAGACTCTTCCTGCAAAACATGAATAATGGAGATTCAAAGTAATTTTTATAGTTATTATTCATGAAGCAGTCATGAATTTTTAGTCTAGTCTATAACTCTCAAGGATTAGGATGCTTGGGCTCATGTGTATTTAATGATATTCTTTTTTATCATACACATCTATTATAGGCAATAAAGGTAGATTCTGTGTTACATAAATATAAAGATGAAAATTAAGTCAGAAATGCAGAGCTTTCCTTTTTTTCTTCTAGTGGCTCACTCAGTTTTATTATCTATGAAACAAGAACACTTTCCAGTGAATGATAGCAAATGATATAACAGCATGGTATTTTTTTAACACCCCAAATTTTCATTTAAATGTTTAAAGTATCCTTCTTTGCAGCTTGAATTAATGTAATGCCTTAAGCATCAAAATCTGCTCAATCTTTAGAATAGTAAGTATACTCTGACTCTATTATTCTCATTTGCAAAATACAATTAATTGCAGAAACATCTATCTCATGAGGTTGATATGAGGATGACAAAAATGACATGTTTTTCTTAACAAACACATATTGAGCTCCCTACAAGGGTTTTTTTTTTTTTTTTAACTGATCTTATACTCAAAAATTTTCTGGTACTAAAATTATCATCCTGTGTATAGATGAGAAAGGTAAAGTTATAAAAATAAAGCATATTGCACAAAGTTCATTCATATTAATTGGACTTAATCTAAATGTGAATCTATCTCCTGACTCTGTGTTTTACCTTACTGTTATTTTCCGTGAGCTCTGACTTTAGGTGCTATAACATGGATACAATCTTCAAAATCAAGAATGGTATTTCTTTGGCTGCTTAAACTATCTTTTGAGTAGGGAAAATAAGGAAAAGTTATCTTGGATTTTGAGAAAGATAAGGGGGTGATGAAATCATATCAACAGATAAGAAGAACTAAATAATGATACATGATGTCTACTTTTCTTATTAGTTTTATTCGCAAGTAAAACTCTTTCCATATTGGAACATAACTCACTTAGCTGGGTGCAAGGCAGGAGCACCAGCAGCATTGTTTGAAATCATCTGAATTACCCTCTATTTAAAAACAAGGATATTAAAATAACAAGCAAAAAAAAAAATCACAAGTTTAACATCTATAACACTTCAAAATGATAATGTTCCCTAAAAAACCTGAAAAGTCAAAATGCCAGTAATGAAAAAGAAGAAAATAGCCAGGTTACAACTTTTTCTATGATCATTTTAAATGCAAATGTCTCAAACACGCTTGTTAAAAGTTAGAGATTATCAGATCAGATATAAAAACAAGATCTAACTGCATGCTGTTTACAATATGCACTTGAAAATAAAGATTTAGATACACTCTAAATAAAGTAAAAAGAAAGTAAATAAAGTAAAATGAAGTAAAAAGATGGAGAAAGAGGTACCACACAAGCACTCACCAAAAGAAAGATGGAGTAGAAAATTCTGGCGAAAGTGGACCTCAAAATATCCCTATTGGGGATAAGTAAGTTTCTGACCTGTGTCATAATCATTCTGCATAAAGAACTTTCCTTCACCTAAAAGAGTGTTTATGAATCTCCAGCTATCAACATGCTTAATGGTAAGAGAATGAATACTTTCCTAATAAGATGTGGAACAAAAGAAAGGTGTTTTCTCTCATCTCTCCTATTCAAAATAGCACTGGAATCCTAGCTAGTTCGATAAGGCAAAATAAATAAATAAATAAATAAATAAATAAAGATGTCAGACTGAAAAGAAAGAAATATCTTACGTCAACTATACTCCAATAAGACAACTATACTTCACAGACAGCATATTGTGTATGTAGAAAGTTCAAAAGCAGCTACACACACACAATTTTAGAATTAGCCAGTGAGTTTGGTAGGTTCCCAAGAAACAAAGTTGACAGTAAAAAGTTGATTATTTGTATTTCTATATATTAACAATGAACAACTGAAATACATTTAAAAATCAATATATATTTTTTAAAGATTTTATTTATTCATTTGACAGACAAAGAGCACAAGTAGGCAGAGAGGCAGGCAGAGAGTGAGAGGGGGAAGCAGGCTCCCCGCCAAAGCAGAGAGCCCGATGTGGGACTTGATCCCAGGATCCTGAGATCATGACCTGAGCTGAAGGCAGCGGCTTAACCCACTGAGCCACCCAGGCGCCCAAAAATCAATATTATTTACAGCAACACAAAAAAAGAAGTAGTTAACTACATATTAGTGGATTATGAGCTGGAGAAATATGAAGGGTTAAAGAATAGAAGACTATGTATTCCTAAGATATTGTTTCCCCCTGATCTGATCCTTAAATGCAAAGCAGTCTTTGTGGTACATACTGACAGGGTGATTCTAAAGTACATTGGAACAGACAATAGAAATAGAATAGCCATAATCATCTGAGCTCACAGGAACTGGTCTCAGCACTCAAGCAATACTCACATCACTTGGTCTACATCTTATTATAACGCTGCCCGAATTGGGACAGTGTGGTATTGGAGAGCTTGGAGCTGGCATGCATAAGATCAGAATAGAGAGAGCAAATACAGACTCGTGAGCATAGTCAACTGATTTCTGACAAAGATGCAAAGACAGTGGAGACAGAATAATTTTCCAAGTGGTGGTGTGACAATTAGACATCCTTTATGCAAAACAAAACAACAAAACCTTGACATATACCTGACATCATACACCAAGATTAACCTCAAATGGGTTATAGAACTAAAAGGAAAATGTAAAGCTACAAATGTCTAAAAGAAAGTAGAGACACTATATGTTAATTAAAAAAAGAAGAAGAAGAAGAAAGTAAAGGAGAAAATCTGTATGATCTTGGATTTGGCATTTAGTCTGTACACACAACACCCAATGCATGATTCATTTTAGATGAGAAACAAGCAACCTATTACAAGAATTTGGGGGAAGAATAATGGATAAGACTGCTTCTTAAACCAAGATTAAGAATTTTTTGGCAGAGGAAGTACCACTCAATGTCAAAACCTGGCAACTTATAGCATGAAACTGAAGAAACAGGGAAGGAACAACAAAATTCTGCTTCAAAATCCAGCAGAAACATAGGTTGTTGTTTCACATACTCTATTCAAAAGGGCATAGCTAAATTCAGTTATGACTTCCAGTAAAGTACAGTTAAGATAAGGAAGTAAGAAAGCAAGAAAAGCCTTTAGTTTGCCAAAAATATTGCTAGTCATTAATCTTCACCTATAGGGAAAATTCACAATATATGTGAGTTTCTCATTCCCTGGTTTTATATGGATCTTTTATTAAGATTTTATTTATTTATTTTAGAGAGAGATAGAGCAAGAGTATGAGAAGGAGCTGAGGGGGAGGGGGAGGGAGAGGGAAAGACTCTCAAGCAGACTTCACACTGAGCCTGGAGCGTAGAGCCCAGTGTGGGGTTCAATCCCATGACCCTGAGACCATGACCTGAGCTTAAACCAAGACTCAGACTCTTAACTAACTGAGCCACCCAGGCACTGCTTATACAGATTTGTGATCTGTCAGTAGAAATTACAATACTTTAGAAAGCTACTCAGAGTTGGTTTCCTATTCAATCTGCTGAATTTAATATCTCCTACAGGAGTTTAACTTACTAGATAGCAGAAACTGTCTGATGAATTTTATCTTATTGATCAGATAATTCATTGCCATTATCACAGCAAATTGAACGCTTCCTCAAAGACAACATCTGCTGGTGGGTTTTTTTTTTGTTGTTGTTGTTGTTATTTTTTAAAAGATTTTATTTATTTATTTGTTAGAGAGAGAGAGAGAGCGAGCACAGGCAGACAGAGTGGCAGGCAGTGCAGAGGGAGAAGCAGGCTCCCTGCCGAGCAAGGACCCCAATGTGGGACTTGATCCCAGGACGCTGGGATCATGACCTGAGCCGAAGGCAGCTGCTTAACCAACTGAGCCACCCAGGCGTCCCTGCTGGTGTTTTTTTAAACAATATTTTTATCTCCATCTAATTCCTGATTACAATATAACAAATTCTTAGATTTTTGAATGTAAACTGGATATGTAATTTGCATAAATATCAATAAGAATTTTTTTAAAAAGTTCATTCTTGTGACTTTGAATTAAAAAGAGAGGGAAATATTTTATTTATTCCTAGTTGTTTCTATTGATTTACTTTCATTATTATTTTTATGTTATTGTCATTGAAGCAGACTGTTTAATTTTGTTGCTTTTGAATTCAAATTCATTAATTCTGAAGTTCTGACTGGGAAGTTTTTTGATTCAGAAGGTGAAAGTATTTCTTCTATGATAGTGACTACCATCCAGGGCATGCAAAAGAAACTTTGCATAATACAATATTAAACTCGGAAATAATAAGAAAGTCAATGATTAGGCCTGAAAAAAAGATAAAAAATACAAACAGCTGAAAATACAGGGGAAATAGATTAGAAGAATTTAATCTCTGCCCGAGTGAATCTCGGTTTGTGAAGAAAACCATGCCAGACCTTGGAAATGAGACTTTTAGTAAATTTTATAAATTAGGTAGAACAATCAGTTGTCTAATATGTTTGAACAGGAGAAATGTACCAAAATCTAAAAATTATTTAACTCAGTAATGCCTGAATTGGTAAAGGTGAGACTTTAAATCAAATGTGCTATGTTTGAATAACAACACAGTCTATATAGATTGATCTGGGCAAGTTTTTAAGCTTACTGAAGTAGCTTTTATTATCTGTAAAATAAGGATAATTATTTCTGATTCACAATACTTGATGAAGTTTAAGGGAGGTAAAATATGTGAAGTCTTTACAAGTAAGATAATCATGTAAGAATTGTCCAAATCAAAACATTTTTGAAAGCATAAGGGGTTGCTATCCTAGGAAGCTAGATGTAAGCCAAAAGAGTCCTAATTATTAAATTACCTGCCTTGTAATTCAAACATCTGTGTCCTTTCTGGGTGTGATTCTACGGACTGGACTTTTATCTGGACAATGGATTGTTTCCTTACTCTGTTCTTACTTTTTGGTATGTCTCATACATTTTGATTTAATGTTGGATATTGTCTATGCATTAACTAACAGTAAATACTGACATCATTAATATTCAGGCTCAGAAATGCACACGTCTCTTCTGCTGGAGGTCTTCAGCATGAGGTTTTGAATCAATCTGGCCAGTCGCTGGTCTGGGTTTCCCTTTAATTTTGGTTGTAATTGCCTTCACTGCACTGTGAATTACAAATTCCTTCAACGTTGACCGCTGTTGCCTTGTCCTTGCCTGAAGACCAGGAGTGACAGATTTTTCCTTGAAGATCCTGCTCCACCTTCGACTTTCAGCAGCCCCTCCATGTCTTCCCCACTGAGGAGCCCTCTCTGCACGTGCGTCCCCTCATCACACAACAGACCCCTGTTGCTTCTTACTCAGTTGGACGGCTGTGGTGAGGACATTTTTTGCTAGTATCAGTCTAGGCTGGGATTGTACATTTGGGCCTCTGCTCTAAGCCTTTCTTAGCCATCTCCTCTTTTCTTTCTGTATCCGTAAGATGGAGCTTGGCATCATTGAGAGGTCGTAGGTAACTAATTTTCCTGCCACTAGCTCTGCTGCAGCAGACCTCGACCTGCTGTCAACGCAAAGTTATAGGCTCAGATTGATTTTTCTCTCCTGCACCTACCCACCAGTGACAACTTTTGCTTTTAGCCTTGTTCCAGAGTCACGGAATATTTCCTTTGTGCCAAGAATCAGGAGTGTTTTCTGCCATTTCTCTAGTGACTTACTGCTTAGCTTCAAAGGAAAGAAGGATCTGGGAACCAAGCAAGGTTTTTTTCCT
>ML110646.1:28619-43880 GCA_003697995.1 Taxidea taxus jeffersonii | reverse complement strand
TGTGTGTGTGTGTGTGTGTGTGCACTTTTTATTGGTCATTTTGTTGTTTTAGCAGCCCCCAAGCCTAGTTCTGAAGTACCAGTGTTCCCAAGCACAAGGAAGTTGTGATGTGCCTTACAGAGAATATACATGTGTGAGTTACTCAATCATGAGTTACAGTGATGTTTGCCATGAGTTCAATGGTAATGAATCAGCAATACATATATATTAAGTCAGGTGTTGTTGACCAGAAACGCACATAAAACAAGATTATATATTGATCAGGTGATCGTTGCACTGCAGGCTCACAAAAAACCCAACCTTGTATTTTCCTTAGGAGCAATGGTTTAGTTATTTGCTAATTCAGTGCCCACAGTAACTTCACAAAACATAACTACTGTGGATAATGAGAATCAACTTTACATTAAAAAATTACAATTAAGATAAGTGCTTTAATTTATTTTCCTAATCTTTGGAGCTAGAGGCAATTGCTGATTAAATCCTTTAGTTTAAGATATTATATTCATATTAATTTTTGGTTTTAGATATTTGTTTTCAGAGAAACAAATATCTTTCCAAAACAAATATCTTTCCCTACACATTATTTTTTTTTCTTTCTGAAATTCTTGGTATATATTCTGGATTTTTATTTTTTATTTGCATGATTCATAATTGGTAAAGGGTTTTGTTTTTTTTTTAAGAGTTATTTATTTATTTATTTGACAGAGAGAGAAAAACCACAAGTAGGTAGAGAGGGAGATGGGGGGGGGTAGTCTCCCTGCTCATCAGGGACTGGATCCCAGGACACTGAGATCATGACCTGAGCCAAAGGCAGAGCCACCCAGGCGCCCCTCATAATAGGGAAGTTTTGACTCAAAGACTATTCATTGGAGATGATTTCTTTAAACTACGGATTTATATGCTTAGAAGTTCCTTTCAATATCACCAAAGGCAAAGCTGTAATTTTAGAGAGGAACACATGAAACCCCCAGAGATGAAGTGACTTTGAAGGTCAGAGTTAGTCTGTGGTATTCCTGGGACCAGACCCTATGCTTTCACATGGCCCAAATCAGTGGTCGCTTTGGATATGGAGCGCATCCTCTGAGATGCCGAACACCAGCCCCAACAAGCCCCAAATCCTCTCTTCTGAGACCAGTGTTCTTCTCCTATAGCAGGTGGTATGCTAGAGCCTCTTGACAGGGTTAATGCACACGACCTAGCTCTCGTCCTCACATGAATCTGTAACATGCTCTTTTATTTATTCTGTGGAGCTGGTACATAGATAACATGCTGATGACTGTTAGTATGTAGAAAAAGATAGGGTTCTCAGTTTCTGAGCCACAAAATGAACAACCACAAATGAAAAAGGAAGTTTGGGTAGACCCTAATTATCTAAAGCACTTCCAAAATTCAACATGAATTTTAAGTTCTTGCTTTCAGAAATTCCTGACTTAAATTTCATGCTTCAGCCGTGCCAGTGATAGGAAAAAGAGGCTATGCTTTTTGTCAAGGTATGATGGGTCATGATTTCCTGGAGTGCAGAAGATGATATTTTTCACAAATGAAACAATTATTTGGACACTCTGCCCTATTTTTGTTTCAAATAATGTGCAATTAACTGCTAATCAGTTATCATGCGTGATTCATGCCCTCTGATAGAAGTTAAAACAAGGACGCTACAAGAATGTCTGCCACAATTCATAGGTTTGATGTGCAGCAGGGAATTTACATATCAATCCCAAAATGGAAAGCAAGGATTTAGACTTTGTCAAGTGCAAAAAGTAAGTGATTCATAGGGAAAGAAAAATTTATTTTAGGGGAACAAATGAAAGCAGAAGAAAGGAAAGAAGTATGCTATGTTCTTCAACATAGAGAATACATATTTTACATTTTCTAATTATATAATAATTTCCTAATAAAATATATAATATATAAATACATATATTAATATTTAAACATATTTATATTCATATATGTTGAATATATGTGTTGAATATATATTTTTAAAAGTTTAAAATTCAACTTCATAGAAAACATTCAAGTAAAGTCGATAAGCATTTCAGTAGGCTGCTGACTCCAAAAGCATTTTAGGTTTAATGTGAAGCTGATAGCTTTCTTCTTTGGGCTGGATTTTTCAAATGACATGCCATCTTTGATTGGTTCCTAAACTGCCAAATTGCAGGGGTCTTCAACTCGTTCTTTTGTTATTGTCTCTGAAGCTCAGTTCACATGTGTGGTTGGAGTATTCAGCCACTGTGTAGCATGATTAAAGAATTGGAAAATACATAAAATCCTAACATCCTTCAATTAGTTCATATACCATAATTGGTTCATATACCATTTTATTTTTAGAACATATATTTAAATTAAAAGAATTTTTCACCCGTCCCATAGAAATATTCCTGTCCTATAGAAATATATATATCTTCTTTATATATGTAAATATATATTATAAATATATAATGAAATACTACTCAACTATCAAAAAGGATGGGATCTTCCCATTTTCAACAACATGGATAGATCTAGAGGACATTATGCTAAGTGAAATAAGTCCGAGAAAGACAAATACTCTATGACTTCACTTATATGTGGGCTCCATGAAGCAAAACAAATGAACAAACTATCAAACAAAACCCAGACCCATAAATAACAGAGAACAAACTGGTGGTTGCCAGAGGGGAGGGGAGTGGAGGACGGGCAAAATGAGTAAAAGAGAGTGGGAGGTACAGGCTTCCAGTCTGGGAGTGATAAGTCACAAGGATGAAATGTACAACATAATTGTATTGTAATGGTGTAACATGATAACAGGGGGTAGCTATACTTGCCATGAGCATAATACAATGTTTAGAGTTGTCAAATCACTATTTTGTACCCCTGAAACTAATGTAATTATTGTATATTAGCTGTACTTCAGTAAAGAAAAAAGAGAGAGAATAAATATATTAACCATAGACATTCAATAATATCTAAATATGCTCCAATTTATCAATTACTCTTTAAAAGGACATTCAGAGACAAAGAAACAAAATTATTTAGAACTTGTTTTCTCCTTATAAATTACCTCTCCACTCCTATTAATTTAATTTATCTGTCTTTGTTCCTCCTTTGTTTGTTCTTCCTAGATTATAATTGTGGGGATTTTTCCCCAAATCAGTGTATTATTGTGTGTTTTCATGTAGCTTGTGTCCTAATACAGAAAGAAATTGAAGGAAAATGCGAAACTTCATATTGTTGTTCATAAAAATAACCCAAGTCATCCTTTTGGCATTAAATACAATTAAATGCAATTACTTTTTTCAAGCTGGCATCTCTGGACTAAAGAAAAAAGAAAGAAACTAAAAAAAACAAAACCTTTATATTTTATACAAACCATTTCTAATTCTTATAATGAGCTTTTCCACTGATATTCATTCTATGGTCTCTTTGGCCTCTATATAATTGAAGAAGGGCTTTTTATTTTTTAGAGAGAAAGAGCAAGAGAGTGAGCAGGGGGAAGGGGAGGACAATGAGAGGGAGAGGGGAAGAGAGAATATTAAGCAGACCTCACACCAAGTGCAGAGCCTGACGTGGGGCTTGATCTCACAACCCTAAGACCATGACCTGAGCTGAAATCAGGAGTTAGATGCCTTATCAGCTGAGCCACCCAGGCACCCCGAAAAACAACTTTTGATGTTCATCTGTAGGCTGTAACTTCTCCATGGGCAAGAACTGTCGAGATTACTGAGTTTATATTTTTTACTTTAATATTCAAAATTTATTAAATGTACTTAATTAAAGATCAAATAGGAGAAAATAATAGATACCTTACAAATGTTTAAAATTGAAGCACATAACCCAACTACAGGTGGTTTAATCTGTGAGGATGTTGATTTTTTTTTTTTCTCTGTTCATGATGATTAAGGGTAGGTGACCATAAGATTGGACTAACAACTCCACCGTCATTCATGTCCAGATTCATTTTCTGATGTGGCATGTTCATTAGATTGCTTTTGTATTAAAAGTATCATTTGGGGATACCTAGATGTCTCAGTTGGTTAAGCCTCTGACTCTTACTTTCAGCTCAGGTCATGATCTCAGGGTCATGAGATTGAGCACACACTCAGCAGAGAGTCTGCTTGTGGTTCTATCTCCCTCTGCCCCCCACTCTTGCTCTCTTTTTCTAAAATATATCTTCCAAAGTAAACTTTTTGGCTTATAGTTAAAAATCCTAGGTAATTTACGATCAGATATTCTTCTACGTTACATAATGTGAAATTTCAAATTTCTATTTCTTTATCCCACAAAGAAAGGCAATAAAATAATATTGAGATACAAGATAAGCTGGGGAACTGGAAAAAGGAAATGCCCTAAGCTTCCCTCTCAGTAGATAATCCCTGCCTCCCAGTATAAAAAAGCCACCTACAACTTGATTTATCCATATCATTTTGATTTTACCTTATTCTCAAACAGTAAGAGTGGTTTTTGTTTGTTTGTTTTGATCTGTTTTTTAAACAAATAAGGGCATGCCTTAAGCAGAGTGAGTTCTAAATTCCTGGAAATGTTCTAGCACATGCTGGCCTGGCCCCCACCTCACATCTGACTATAGGCCAACTGTTTTCCCTCTGCTCCTCTTTGCTCTATCTGCCCTGGCTTCTCCCCCTTGGGCACATTGTATGCACTCCCACGGTATGATCCTGGCTGTTTCATCGGTGGCCTATAGTGTTCTTCCTCACTGACATCCTGACCTCTCTCGTCCCACTTCCTTCAGGTCATTATGCAAAGGTCACTTCTCAGAGAGACTCCGTCTCACCAACGTTTCTACAACCGCAACCTCCCCAAACCCTGCATTTCTATTTAAATATTTTCTGTCACCTAAAGCAATGCATACAGTTTCTGAAGGCTGGGATCTTGGTTTCTTTGTTCAGTGTGATACCTCTGGCACTGAGAATAGTTCCTAATTTGGGAAATTCCTAGGGTTTGGGAAAAGGGAGCTTTGTTTCAGGGTCTCCAACAGAGTGCAAGGTGAAGGTAGCATAGCAACTGTGGTTTGTTGCTAAGAGACTAAATATTTTGTACTATGTGTGGTTTTCCTTTCTCTCTCTTTCCAGATGGGATATGTATTACTGTTTCACATTTTCTCTCAGCTCTTGACTATTGTGTGTGTTTAGGGAATGCTTTGGTTTATCTTCAGATGGGAAAAATATCCAGACTTAGCAACTCTCCCAGTTGCTCTCTTAGGGGCTCATTGATCTGGGTGGAGGGAAGGGAAGGTTAGCCGTTTGCCTTTCCTGTCTCCCAACCCAACTTCTGCCCCTGTCTATTCAAAAGAGGAACTAATCTGAACACAGTTTCCTCAATTTATTTTTTTAATTAACATATAATGTATTATTTTTTTCAGGGGTAAGGGTCTGTGATTCATCAGTCTTACACAATTCCCAGCACTCAGCATAGCACATACCCTCCCCAGTGTCCATCACCCAGCCACCCCCTTCCTCCCACCCAGTCCCCTCCAGCAACCCTCTGTTTGTTTTCTGAGACCAAGAGTCTCTTGAGATTTGTCTCCCTCTCTGATCTGTCTTGCTTCATTTTCCTTCCTTTCCCCTATGATCCTCTGTCTTATTTCTCAAATTCTTCAAATCAGTGAGATCACATGATAATTGTCTTTCTCTGATTGACTTTTTTCACTTAGCATAATACCCTCTAGTTCCATCTACATCATCGCAAATGGCAAGATTTTTTTGATGGCTGCATAGTATTCCATTGTATATTTATATACCACATCTTCCTTGTCCATTCATCTGTTGATGGACATCTAGGCTCTTTCCATAGTTTGACTATTGTGGACATTGCTGCTATGAACATTGGGGTGCAAAAATTCTCACCAAAATACTAGCTTATAGGAACCAACAGTATATTAAAATGATTATTCACCATGTCCTCAATTTATTTTTAATAAAATCGATGCAGACTTTAGGCATTGCAGGTATTCTTAATATCATCTTTCAACTGGTCTTGACAACAGTAGGGATAACTAACAATAATAAATTCCAACATAGTGTTTGCTGATGGCCAGGCACTTGTCCGCTTAACATACATCAACTTACTGAATGTTTACTGCAACCTAATAAGGTGTATATCACTTTTACTCCCATTGTATATAGGAAAGCTTGTGACACAGAGTTAGGTAACTTGCCCAAGGTCACAATGAGTGTGCCAGAGCCAGGAATTGCCCCAAGCAGTCTGGTTCTAGATTGGATGCTCTTACCTACTCTGAGACTATCATGCCTTTATTATTTCTGGCTTATAGCTCTTTTATGTGTGTGTGGATGGGTGCAAAATTGTAAACTTCATTTGGATTTGGTAATAACTTCATGTTCCTATTTTATTATAGCTGTTGGTTCATCAGGATTATATCTTAAATTTTAGCAAATAACAGCATCTGTTTTTATGCTCATTTAAAAATTTATTACTAAAATGCAGTTCCTACTATTGCATTCCTAGAAAAAAAATCACATATGGTCTTTTTGTGTTAAACTTCTAACAAACACTAGATTCTGTTTGCTAATATGTTATTTAGAATTTTGCATGTGTCTTCTGTTGGTATGTGATTTTTCTTTTTATATAACACTTTTTTGAGGTCTGTATTAATATCATGGTCAAGTTTTCTTCTTTTCTTTGTGCTCTGGAGTCTAGAGAAGTTAAATTCTATGAGAAATATTTTTCCTTAAAGATTTGGATGTTTTGCCTATGAAAATAATCTTATATTATTGACTGCTTATCCAACCATCTGTCCTAAAATCTGGAACTATATCTACCTCATAACTCCTGGGAAAATACAGCATTTTCTCTATCTTCTATTCCTATGTATATGCAAATCTCTCAGTTGAATCCAGTTTCTGCCCCTTTTTGTTTACTTAATTCAGTCTTGGGAAAACACTAGGTTTCTTGGCATTCATTATCAGTTCTGTGAAGGCAAGTTGATAAACTTTCTCAAAGCGACAGATAGCATAGTTTATCCAGAGTTTGCTCTGTAAATGCAGTAGGGGAAGAAAGAGGAATTGGGAAAGACAGAATAAAATGTCAATCACTTGAGTTCTTAGATAATTCTATGAGAAATTACAATTTGTACAATATTTTCTGAGTCATTTTTGTTTCTCAATCACCAAATCAGTTGCTTCTTAATTCACAAAAGTAACATGTTGTGTTGTGCTTTATGATAAGAGGTATATATATATTTTTAAGAGTCAAATTCTCATTTTTATACATTCATGTATAGCATATGCATCTTTAGCAGAATATTACAAAATATGATAATCCTAATAGCTGAGGATTAGATATTTAGGTGATATTTTCTATTTTAAAAATGTGACATATTTATAAATAATGTTTTAAAAAATTATTCAATAGAAAAAGTTTAAAAATTCAACAATCCTATGCTATGAACTTAATGACAAAACTAGTACTATTTATTTACAAGACTTTATGTAGATGGGTGGGTTTTCTTGGATAAATACCTAATATAGAATTGTTGGGTCAGAGTAGGTGTAGTCTTAATTTTATTGGAGACCATCAAAGAATATTCCAAAATGGGTTGTACATTTATTCATTCACACCATCAATATCGCCTCTCACCCTTCCCCTCCTTGGTATTATCAGTCTATTTAATTTAAGCTGTTCTAGTGAGGGGCAGAAATATTTTGTTTTTCTTTTATTTGCACTTTCTTGATGATTAAAGATGCTGAACATCTTTTTACATGTTTATTGTACACTTATCTATTCTGCCTAATAAATTACCAAAGTTTTTGTCCATTTTTATTCAGTTTTGTCTTTCATACTTGTAGGAATTCTTTATATATGCTTACTATGAGTCCTTGGTTAGATTTAAGTATAGTGATTATATTCTGCCTGTATGTAGATTAACTTTTCATTTTATTAATTATGATTTTCAGTGAGCAAAAATTTTGATGTTGATGAAATTCATTAAGTGAATTTGTTTCTTTTTTGATATGCCAGTTTTTGCAAAGCAACAATTGCTAGTTTTTCAATTCAAACACTAATCTAACTATCACTGTGAAAGTATTTTGCAGATATAAATAAGGGAGATTAGTCTAGAAAATCTAGATGGGCCTGACTGAATCAATTAGGAGGTCTTAGAATCTGGATTAATGTAGGAAGACAGAAAGACAGAACGTAAGAGAAAGGGGAGAGTTATTTTTCTATGTTTTCTTTTAGAAATGTTATCATTTTAGCTTAAACATTTGCACTTATGATCTATCTTGCAATAATTTTTTGTTTGTTGTAAGATAATGGGCTAGGCTTATTTTTTTCCTCATTTAGACTCTCACTTTTTTCCAGTAACATTTTTGAAGGGTGTTTCCATTCTTGTTGAATTACCTCACCAACTTTATCAAAAATTAATTTATCAGGGGTGTCTGGGTGGCTCAGTCCATTAAGCATTTGACTCTTAATTTTGGCTCAGGTGATGATATCAGGGTCATGAGATTGAGCCTCACATTGGGCTCTCCACTCAGAATGGAGTCCGCTTAGAATTCTCTCCACCTGCTCCTTCCTCACACCCCTCCCCCCACTCACTCACTCTCTCTCTCTCTCTCTCAAAAAAAAAAAATAATAATAATTTATCACATACTGGGCCTACATCTGGAGACACTATTCTGTTTATTTCTCTATTATTTCAACCCTTACTATCACTATAATTACTGTAACCTTATAGTATTAAATCTTGAAACCATTCTGTTTAAGATTTCCAAGTTTGTTTTTTCCTTTTTCAAGGTCTTAACCACTCTGGGCACTTTGCATTTATATATAAACTTTAGAATCAGCATGTCAAATTCTACAATACACAATAATGCTACAATTTAGCTACAATGCTAAATGCACAATAGCATCTGAATTATTCCTGTACAAATTTAAACAAACAATGTAATTTTATTATAAGTGATTTTATACATTTATCCTAAAATCTTCCATATCATTATTATCTCTAATTCTTACAATAAGTTGTGTCAATTCAATAACCTCATGTATATGGCTTCCATGGCTTTTCTTACAAAAAGCTCAAGTAGATGAATAAAGAGGGAATTGGTTTTCATTTTTGTTTTGTTTTTAATATTGGCAATCACCTTAGGACCAGCATTCTTTATGACCATTCGATCTTTTAAAACTAATTTTCCAACTACAGCTCATAATTTGAATCAAATTCACAGTATAAATTTTTCCTCTTTAGTCATTTCTTTGATACTAAAATTATGTTTGCCAGTTGGATGTCTTCAGGGATCCTGAAAGGAATACATTAGTAAGAATGTCCAATATGTTATCTACAATTTTTGCTTAAACTGGTTTTATTCTGCTAGTGAGACAAAAGGATATATCTTTGTGGAATAAATGCATGAATTCCACCTGATTCATTTTAAATATTTAATATTTTAGTACTTTCATGTAGACTTATTTTGCCAAAAAATAAATTACTTAAATTTTTGTGGGGCAGTTTTATGCTTAATAGAATATAGAAACTGTTTCATTGGCGTTAGATCCATTTACTTTCCTCCTGAAGTCATAGCTAAACCACCTTTCTGATCCTCTCTTACAATTAAGTGTAGTTACATGACTATGTCTAGCCAAGGAGTCGCAGGTGGAACTAATGAGTTGCAGTCGGAGGTGTCACCTCCATGCCTGACCATATAGTCTTCTGATCCCTCTCTTCCCTGTAGGCCAGATTGATATAAATGTCCAGTGTGACCATGGAAACCATATGTTGAAGATGGTGAAGATTGCATTATTAGCTTGGGGCCCTGCAAAGATGGTCCCTCTTTCTCTAACACCTCTGCTTAGGCTTCTGTGAGTGAGAAATAAACACCTATTATGATACACTACTGAGACTGGGTGGTGTTATTTATAGCAGTAGTTAGAATTGTCTTAATTAATATAAAAGTGTTATCTTAATGTGGAGTGCTGCCATGATAAAAATCTAAATGTATTACATTGGCTTGGTAATTTTGGGGCAAGAAGTACTCAAAGTGACATAAGGCAGATGGCATTGTGGCTGGAATGGCCAAATGGAAGCACCAACCAATCTCAGCTTTCATATTCACATGGGGTTCTCTGTGTGTGTCTCTGTGTTCATATTTATCCTTTTTATAAGGACACTAGTTATGTTGGATTAGAGCACCCAACTACAATAAACCTTTAACTTAACTAATTGCATCTGCAATGACCCTATTTCTAAAGAAATCCACAGTCTGAGGTCCTGTGGGATAAAACTTCAACATATGAATTTTGTGGGAACACAATTCAACTCATAATTATATCTATCAAACCTAGAATTATAAGGGAAAAGATTGATATAGAATATTAGGAAGGTATTCTGGTTGATATTAGCTGAGCGTAACAAGGAATATAAAGAAAATGGTGGGCTTAAGTAACAATTGGCTGGTATAGGTAGAGAGAATGTGGATAGAGTGTTTCCAGAAATATGGAGTTTCAAAGTGTTGGAAAACAACAAACAGTAGGAAATGAGATTGAAATAGCTTCCCACTGGAGCCTGAGGTTCTCAAGATTGTTGCTATAAGGTTGAAGGAAATGGAATAGGGAATGGTAGCAAAAACCAATTTGGGCTTTATATTATTTCTAGGAAAAAAACTGAAACATTTTTAATGTTTTTGGCATGGAATAGATTATAGTTATTGGCAAATGGAATAGATTAAAAATATACACATAAGAAGCCTACTAAGCCACTAAAGAAATGAGATCAATTTTCAAAAGGATCTAGCTATTCAATTTCTAAAACAGCTTTTAGAATGCCAAATATATCAATAGAAGCGAGGCCATGAGAGTTTCTGTAGGTACTGTGATGATGGGTCAGCCTGTCAACTTGACCGAGCTAAGGATACCCAGATAGATGATAAAGTCATTATTTCTCCGTGTCGGGGAGATTGTTTCTGGGGACTAGCATCTGACTTGGTAAAGAAGACTGTCTTCCCCAGTGTGAGTGGGTATCTTTTAATTTGTTGGGGGCCTGAATAAAACAAAGAGGTGGAGGGATGGTGAGTTCTCCCTCCTTCTCTTTGAGCTGGTTCATCCATCTTCTTCTACTCACAGATGTTGGAACTTTGGGTCTTGGGCCTTCAGATCCTATGACTAACACCAGCAGCTCCCTGGCTCTAAGACCATCAGACTTGTACTGAATTTTACCACTAACTTTCCTGCTTCTCCAGCTTGCAGGCAACAAATTGATGTATATCTCAGCCTTCATAATTATGTGACCAATTCCTGTAATAAATCTCCTTTTACATATCTCTCTATATCCTACTCTTTCATTACTCTGGAAGGGGAGTGCCTAATAAAGATTTCATCTCCAAACTGACACCATTGCTCTGCTTTTAAAAGACTAGTCCAACACATCTGTATCTTTGGGGTAAATGCCTAGTAGGGCAATTGTTCGGTCATAGGGTATCTCTATTTTTAACATCTTGAGGAACCTCCACACTCTTTTCCAGAGTGGCTGTTACAGCTTGAATTCTCACCAGTACTGTAAGAGGGTTCCCCTTCCTCCACATCCTCGCGAATATTTGTTGTTTCCTGTTTTGTTATTTGTTGCCATTCTAACTGATGTAAGGTGATATTTCATTGTGGTTTTGATTTGTATTTCCTTGATGTCTAGTGAAGGTAGGGAAAACTGAAGGGGTTGAAATCAGAGAGGGAGATGAACCATGAGAGACTATGGACTCTGGGGAAACAAACTGAGGGTTTCAGAGAGGCGAAGGGTGGGGGGATAGGGTGCCAGGGTGATAGGTATTGAGGAGGGCACCTGTTGTGATGAGCACTGAGTGATATATACAACTAATGAATCATTGAACACTATATCAAAAGCTAATGATGTACTATACAGTGGCTAACTAAACATAAAAAAGACTAGTCCAGTATGCATGCAGGCAAACAGGTTCTGTTTGATATGAATCCCACTGTAAATGGGATCCCATTGCCATCCGTTCATTGTTGCAACTTCCTTTACCATAAAATGGATCCCTTAGGTTGAAGTAATATTCTGTGGGATTTCATACTTGTAAATCAGATACTCTGTTGAGCCCTTGAATAGTGAGTAGTTCTGTCCCCAAAAGCTGCAGGCTATATTCCATATATTAAACATGTATCAGTTTCAGTAAGGAGAGATTGTTGCTCTGCGTGTCAAAAATATTTCTACAATTAAGAAAACAAATGCCTAAAGTAAGAGTGAGTTAGATTATGTACTATAAATGTTTCCTTCTTTTCCCAGTGAATACTTCTTTAATTAAAATCAGCTGACAGAACATTAACATGAACACCAAAATGTATGCTCAGATTAATGAAAATAATAAAACATCTCACTGGTTAGTGAATCAATGCATGAAATTAGAGCAATAGCAACATGAAATTTTAAGCTTCTTAAGACATAGGAAACAGAAAAGATGTGCTATTTTTTATTTTATTAAGAATTTTGAAAGAATGTATCATAGGAAGAAACATATGTTATGCCATCACTGACTACAAAATATATGTTTACTGCAGGGTTTCTTAAGAAAAACACCACCTTATCTAAATATCAATGTGTTTATATACCAGATTATCTTATAAAAGCTCTCCAACTTTCAAAGGTATAATGCATAACTTCATAAATTGTTGCATAGAAGATTTTATATTAATTTGTCAAAAAGTTTTTTAAAGTTATGTCACAGGCATATGTATTTTTCTTTAAATATATTATAGGGATTATTGTTTTATAAACATGGTTTGGAAAATATTTGCCCAATGTAATGCATACTATCTAGTAATAAAAAATGAGACTATTCACTCTTTATTTTGTACACATTTTTCACATTTAAGAAAGTTATTTAATTTAGTTTCCTTAAAAAGAGATGGCTGTAATAGCAACACAGCTATTTACCCAGCTTTTTAAATGGCAAAATAATATCTGGGAAAGTAAATTAGATAAAATGTAAATATCCCCAGTATTTTTTTATTTTATTGATACTGTTTATTTTTATTCTTAAAAACTATCAAGTGTTTTTAGAAATTCATTTAGTTATGCAGAAAAAAACATTAAACTATTATGCATAGATACAAAATCACTTAGAGCTTCTGAACCTATTTTTTGTGATTTTAGAAATGTTAAAGAAAAAATAATGGCAGTTCTGATCATCTTCATTAAGTTAAATATACTGATTTAAAATATAGTTTCATAAATGTGACCCTCTGTAAACAAGTCAGTCAAGTATACTGATATCCTTTTGTATTCATTACCTGTTTGGTTCATATCATACCTCCCTCATCAGGAAACCACTATTCTGATTTTTATCAGAACACTATATACTTTAATATCTGGCTTCTTTCACTCAATAAATTGTCTATGAGGTTCATCCATGTTGATACACACACACACACACACACACACACACACACACACACACACACATATCAGCAACATATTCGTTCCTGCTGAGTAGCATCCCATTTTAAGAATAAGACAAAATTATTTATCCATTTATTTGTTGATGGACACTTGGGTTCTAATTTTTAGTTATTATTTCCACCGTTTTTGTTATCACCAGTAAAGCTATTATAAAAATTCTTTGCTCAAGACTTTGTGTAGACATTAATTTCATTTTATATGAAACTGAAAAAAACTTGTCCAAGGTAGATGTACATATATTACACTCTCCCCGTCAACACATGTCTCAATTGTTCTATGTCCTTGTAAATACTCGGTTTTAGGGGTACCTGGGTGGGTCAGTGGGTTAAACCACTGCCTTCAGCTCAGGTCATGATTCCGGAGTCCTGGGATAGAGTACCGCTTCGGCCTCCCAACTCTGCAGGGAGTCTGCTTCTCCCTCTGACCTTCTCCCCTCTTGTGCTCTCTCTCTCTCACTGTCTCAAAAAATAAAATCTTTTAAAAAAATACTTGGTTTTGTCAGTCTTCTTGATTTTTAACTCTTCTTAGGAATGTAGCTGGTATCTGTGTCTGTAATTTGCCTAAGGATGTTACTGTCTTAGGGAATTTTGGTCCTAGAATGTTACAAAAAATGTGTTCTTTTTCAAAGAAAAAAATAACACTTTAGGATAAGAAAATATAAGACAAATTGGAATTGGATACTGTGAAGTAGATATGTGGGGGAAAAACAGCAGCTAGAAATATTTAAATAATGATGAGATATTTATTTATTCAAAATAAGATATTTTTAAAGAGATGAGTAGGTTTTATTTAAAATTATACACACACAAACACACACACGTGTAAAGCGAAACAAAATTTTTGAAGCAAATTTAGGGGGGATAAAACTATGATTTCAGGGTAAGGAGAAAAAGTTTTTTTTTTTTAATTAATTTATTTGACAGAGAAAGACACAGCTAGAGAGGGAACACAAGCAGGGGGAGGGGGAAGGGGAGAAGCAGGCTTCCTGCAGATCAGGGAGACGATGCAGGGCTGGGATCATGACCTGAGCAGAAGGCAGATGCTTAATGACTGAGCCCCCTAGGTGCCCCCAGGGAGAAAATTCTTAAGCTATATATTTTTATGCACAAGCCATAAAGGAAAATATTCATGTATTTTTTTCTAATGGAAAATATTCATAAAAGTTTCTGTTCATCAAAAGACGACATTAAAAAATTAAAAAGAGCAAAAGAGTGGGAGAAAGTACTTGCAGTGTAGTTTCTGAATACTAAAAAAAAAAAAAATCATCCTACTCTTCAATTAGAAAAAGACTCAATGTTATGAATAGATAATTTCCCAAAAATGGGAAACGCAGTGCAGATGAAAAGCTCATGACAAAAGGCTGCCAAATCTAAAATATGCCTCATAAGGGAGCTTGCAAGGGACACCTGCCCTGCGCTCTAGTGGAAGTGTAAACTGCTAGCACAGTTCTGGAGAGAAGCCTGGCAATATTTAAAGGAATTAATGGTGGATATACCTTATGAAGCAGCTATCCTATTCTAAGACCTATAACTCAAAAAACTGTCAGGCATCGCTAGAGCGACGTACCTGAGTACATGTATCAGAGCATCATTGATCACCATGGGATCAGTAGACAAGCTGAAGTGTTAGCTGTAGTAGTGTATGGGGGCTGTTGTAACAAAGTCACACAAACTGGGTGGCTTAAATGACAGAGATGTGTTGTGTCACAGTTCTGGAGGCTGGAAGCCTGAGATCAAGGTGTCAGCTGGGCCGGTTGTACCTGAGGACTCTGAGGAAGAATTTGTTCCTTGCCTTCCTCTACAATCTGCTGCTAGCTGGTAATCTGCAGTATTCCTTGG
>ML110646.1:0-28219 GCA_003697995.1 Taxidea taxus jeffersonii | reverse complement strand
TTGTAGAAGCATCATCTCACTTCTTTTTTTAATCTTCACAGTGTTCATCCCATGTGTATATATGTCACTGCATCCAAATGCGTCCATTTTTTTAAAGATTTTATTTATTTATTTATTTTAGAGAGAGAAGAGGGAGAGAGCACACTTGCAGGAAGGAGCAGGGAGGAGGAGCAGAGGCAGAAGGAGAAGCAGACTCCCCGCTGTGCAAGAAGCCCAAAGCAGGACTTGATCCCAGGACTTGGATCATGACCTGAGCCCAAGGCAGACGCTTAACCAGACTGAGCCACCCAGGCACCCCAAATGTCTCCTTCTTTTAAGGGTATGAAACATACTGGGTTCTAATGCTAGTGCACCCTAATAATCTCACCTTAACTTGGTTAAATCTGCAGTAACCCTATTTCTAAATGTAGTTGCATTCTACTGTCTTGGGAGTCAGGATGTCAGCATTTCTTTTATGGGGATGGACGTAATTTAACCCATAATATTACCACTAAGGATATCAGTGGCTAAAACAGAGAGGATGTGTCAAAGGAGTACATGAGGAGTGAAAGGAATGTGTGCCCAGAATAGGAGTGGAGGGCATAATAAAATAAAATGAAATAGTTAAACTGGATTAAAAATGAAATATAATGAAATATAAAAATGAAACAAATAAAATAAGATCTAGGATTTAGAGAATCGATTACAACTCTTTATCCTATACTGAGTAATATTATTCATTTAAACCCTGTGTTCCTGAATTCTGAAGATAAAACCAAGTATATTTAAATATCGGGAGATTCATGCAAGCGGTTCTGTTTCTATCTTTTCTTGAGAAACTCAGAACCTGACGTATTAGGTCTTCCTTCCTCTGTGGCAACCAAAGTGCTGTGTTGAGTAGCAGCCACAGCTTTGAGAACGGGCTTATGTTCTTGCCATAGCGTTCAACAGGGCTTCACTGAGCTCAGCTATCAGCCTGATCCAAGTAGGAATTCGAGCTTCTGACTCTATTTCAAGGTGCCCAGCAGGACAGGTGAGACAATACAGATCATGGAAAATTGTGATCTTGACCAGAATATATTATGCTGAAGATATATATATATATATATATATTTTTTTTTAAGATTTTATTTATTTATTAGTTAGAGAGAGAGAGAGAGCGAGCACAGGCAGACAGAGAGGCAGGCAGAGGCAGAGGGAGAAGCAGGCTCCCTGCCGAGCAAGGAGCCCCATGTGGGACTCGATCCCAGGATGCTGGGATCATGACCTGAGCCGAAGGCAGCCGCTTAACCAACTGAGCCACCCAGGCGTCCCTGAAGATATATTTTTAAACCTGAATTCAGGTGCAGTAAAATTTGCAAATTCACTAATCTAAGCCCTTTACCTATAGTCTTAACCACATTAGTACTGCCTTCAATTCAAAGCTCTCTCTTTTGGTCTCATATGTTATTTATATCATTTGTAGACTTTTTTTTTTAATACTGTGTGTTGTATACACAAGACGTGGTTACAGTAACTAGAGTAATTGGAAATAATATCTTTGTTTTACAATACTTTGCTCATTTGTTATAATGAATTTTATTTCTGATTGATAAAACCCAATCCTCCCTCACCTGCATGTCTTTCTAAATTTCATAATGCCATTTTCAAATAAAAACAATTTATACTTAAGTTCACTAAACACTATCAGATTCTCTGTCTAGAATGACAGAGGAATGACAGTGGTTCCAATTTCCAGGAACAGTAGACAAATGTGTCCCTTTGTTTACATCTCCTCTTATGACGCCTGATTCCTGTTTATTATTATTTTTTAAAATATGCAAAATTTTCTACCTGTCCCCAGTAATTATTGTAAGATAATGCAACAGATGTACACACACACACACACACACACACACACACAATCTCACATTTGGAATCCCTCACATGTTTTCTCCCAAGTAGTGCTTTTCATTTTGTAGTGCTGGTGAATTTGACTTAATGAGAACATTCACAAAAGACCCAAGGATATTTACACAAATGATATTTTATTAGCAGGTCAGCTCTCTTTGGATTTTGTGAAAGCCAGGAAAGAAGCCTTTAGGCTTATTACTTCGGGAGTGATTTAACCAAAATTGCCTATCTTCTTCTAGAGATGAGTGATGAATCACAGAGGTGATATAATTCTAAATCTCATCAAAGCAAAACCACATACTTTTATATTTAGAAATAAATGAATCACTAGGAAAAAGGAGAATAATATATTATTAGAATAAAAAAGACAACAGAATCAAAGCTTTTTCCTCTTGTTCAGTGAGGACTAAATTCAAACTATATCCTTTGCTAGTATTTACAGATTACATTTAATTTAGGTATAGGATTACCCAATAAATATATAAAATTAACCTGGTAGAGTAATTAAATGAATGCACGAATACCTGAAAGCATGTCTTTTCATCACATCAAACAATGGCATAGGTATTCTCTTCTGGTTGCTACTGACTTAAGTTTTTGTTTTGTTTTTTTGTTTGTTTGTTTTTAATTCAGAGCTCCTCTAAGAAATGGCAGTTGTTTTGGACCACACTGGATCGACCCGATTTGCTTACAGAATTTATCTGAAGTGTTCAACCACGTGATTTGGTTCATAGGTAGAACACGAAAGAGGTGTGATGCAAGCAAGGCTTTGATGTGTGATTATGTGTTTGAATCTGCCCTTCGTGTCTTTTTTATGGCCATGAGAAGAGCAATTGTGGGAGGTGCCTAACCCTTCAGCCTAGGTCTCAGGACAAAATGTGCATCAGAGCTGTGATGGCCAATCTGCCAAGCTCCACCTGGATGAGTCCCCACCTCCTCCCAGATAACTCACACTTGGGATCACAGGGCTGCACTAGCTGATCCACAGAAACATAAGGAAAATGTTCTTGATGTTTGCCCCTGGGATTGGGGATTGTAGATTTGGGGTTGTTAGAAGTTTTGGGTATTTTTGGTTGCTAGATGTATAGTGAGTTCCTCCTTCATGTAGTTCTTGATTTTTCATCTCAGAAAAACATTCCTTTATTATTTCTTTCATTATTATTTCTAAATCATTAGTTGTACTTTCTTAAGGAAACTCAAGCATATTTGTGTTGAATTTTTATTCTCTGTCCTGTGATTGTGTCTCTTCACTGGCCATATTTTCATCTGAATTTGGAATGGATTTTTTGTTTTTCTTCAATATTATTGAATGAATTTTCTGTAAGCCAGTTTGAATAGAGTTTAGTTCTTCATTGTACATTTTCTTTTTAAATTATACATTTGGGCTTTTCTCTTATTAATATTTTATTCCAACATTTTATTCCTCACTTTTGTTTTCCTTATTTTGGTCTGAGAATACAAGTTATTTTTTCACATTTTTCTATCTTCCACAATAAATTCCCATTAATGCACCCTAGTGGTCTCATGATTTCTGTTGAACTCCTTTTTAGATTATAAGCTCAACATGGGCTGTGTTAGTCAGCTCTCCTAGCCAAATGCAGATCTTCAATTTTTCGTGCATATCTGCTACCCTAAGGAGGAACCTCCTAGTTTCTATTCTGCCCTTATTTCTGGTCCATTATGCCCCTTTATGTTCCCAAATATAGAGCATGCGGGGGAGGGGGGTGGAGGCGGGGAGAGGCCCAGCATTATGCACAGCAGTTTTCAATACTAGCCTATTAATAAAGCATTTAATACATTTTTCCTTAACATTCACACTTGTCTGTTAATTACAGATGCTCTAGCTTCCTGAAACACTGTAGTTATTTAACAAATGTTTTTAAAGAAATGCATAAATACATATGTCAGTGAGTTTCCAATTTGGCTTATGAGAGAAAAAAACATTTTATTGCTTAGTTTCTTTGACTCTTTAGTGGTCATTTCTTTTGGAAAAACTGTGACAAATGATTCCCCTGCACTCATTCCTGCAAATTTGTTGAGAACAGGTTATCAATACCTCCATTTCTCACTTAGTCTACTTTCCTAATTTTTATCACATATAAGCTGGAAAAAATGTGTGTTTAATAAAATGAAGCATATTATGCATGAAGCTCTTTTAAGAGAACTCTAGCTAGGATGAAGTCTTGAAACCTCAAATTAGAATTTTTCTCAATTGTGTTAGATATTCCTATTTAAAAAGAAGTAAAATGTTTAAAACAGCTAAACTGAAAGTCTTGGCCAACAGAAAAATGTAGATATCATCAGATTCTCCTCTATATATGTTCTTAAGTCTTTTCTACGCTGGTCCATGGTCCAAAAAACTGACTTCAAACAAACAAAAGAAAAAGAAAGAAAGAAAGAAAGATAGATGATAGATAGATAGATAGATAGATAAGGGACAGATGAGTCTAAGGGAGGAGAATGTGAGTGGACCTTTAAAAGTGACCCAACTGTGAAGATATTTTTATTTCCTCAAATTAAACATTTAATTTTTAATGAAGAAACTAAGGGAAACATTTAATTAACTTGCTCAAAGCCACAAAATGGAATACATTACATACATGGAGAAAATGCCTTCACTTTTAACTTAATATTTAAATGACTACAAACCCTTCCAGGGTGAAACAAATTTGCAGACAGTTGGAATAACATATTCAGATTGCATAAAGGAGAAATTATGGCTAGAGGTCTAGGTCTAACAGTCAATAAGAAGTGAACCTTGAACTCCTCCCATGACAGCAGCCAGAAGGAGATGGAGACAGTTGTGTTAGCAGTAGTCAAAAAAGTGGTACAGCAACAGACACTGAAAAAGACCAAATAGGAAGGACCTAGAGATTCACACAACAGAGTGAAAGTCATGAGCAAGAACCACACCATGAACATGTAGGGGAAAGAGAAGCCATGGGACATGGGAACCAGAGGCTACGGAGATATGAGAAAGCCCATCTAATCCTGGAAATGAAGTTCTGCTATTATAGGGATATTTTTAGGGAGAGATAAATGAAACTTCATCCATGCTAGACCTTAGTGTTAATACTTGTCAAATACCATAGAAAATGTAGAAGGGAAGAAGATTAAGAAGATACCACTGGATTCTAATAATTATAAAATATTTGAGATTATTATCTGAGCACATTCTGCCTTGGAGTCTAATGAAAGATATAAAGGAGCAGAGGGGTGGGTGATAATAATTAGCACTCTAGTAATCTCTATGGCAATGTGGTAGTGCCATTTGTTTAGACATTAGACAAGATAAATAATGAATCTAATGCAACCCTGTATTCCGACAGCATAGTCATTCAAGGAAAGTTAGTTTTCTGAACATTGAATAAGAGTGGAAGCAAAGAGTATAAGCTCGGGGCGTCTGGGTGGCTCAGCCAACTGAGCTCCAATGCCTGGTTTCAGCTCAGGTCGTGATCTCAGAGTTGTGGGATCCAGTCCCATGATGGGCTCCATGCTCTGTGCAAAATCCACTTGTCCCTCTCCCTCCCCCTCTGCCCCTGTCTATTTCTGCCCCATCCCACTCTATCACTCTCTCAAATGAAAGAATAAAATCTTAAAAAAAAAAAAAAGAGTATAAATTCTATGTCCTATATGTCTCTGTGAAAGAAAGGGGTGGAGTCAGAGCAAACCATGAGGAAGGGACAAGATCACTGCATTTAATTCCTAAAAATCAACATTTTTTTAAAAAAAGCAGCATTAAAAAAAATAAAAAAGGTATTCTCTAGTGAGAAGGGTGTGCTGCATAAGATTTTGTCTACCCATTAGAAAACGGAGAGCTTCTAAATAAAGCTTTTAAAATATAATAATAATGGGGCACCTGGGTGGCTCAGTGAGTTAAGCCTCTGCTTTTGGCTCAGGTCATGATCTCAGGGTCTTGGGATTGAGCCCCATATCAGGCTCTCTGCTCAGCAGGGAGCCTGCATCCCCCTCCCACTGCCTGCCTCTCTGCCTACTTGTGATCTCTGTCAAATAAATAAAAATAAATTTTTAAAAAATATAATAATATTAATTGAAATAAAATAATTTTATTGCCTTTGAAAAGTGTATGTTAGAATAAAAATGATTCTGTTTGATAAGCTGTTATCTCTCAAGAACTAATATGTTCCCTAAGTTCTTGTTGTAGAAAGTCAAAAGATGAAATAATAATACAACTATAAATCTTATGTCAAGAACAGTATGTGATTATTTTATTTAATGTACCTGCCAACAACTAACTGTTTTTAACACAGGGGGCTTAACTATTTATTGTGTTGTTTAATACATTATTTAATACAAGAGCTTCCTTTCCATGGAGTTTGCTTTTTGGAGCATTTAATAATGGGAAGTATTTAAAATCATCTCAAAGAAATGCCTGGACCATGAATTACATGAATTTATAGAATTTATAAGTCACATTTCTTTTAAAACCCTCACATTAACATTTTTAAATTAAGAACAAGGATGGGCTAGAAAATAATACATTGAAGGATTAAGTTCTGGAAAATTTAGAAGGAATTACAAGTGCAGTTACCAATAAAAGAAAAGCAAAAGCCCCTCAGACAATAGCAAGGAGCCTTCCATGGCTCTTACAAATGGAATTACACAGCAGTGGAGTTTTGTATCCCTCTATTTTCCACTGTGAATGTTTTCTCCTTTGGGAAATTGTTCTTGTTTTTCCTTCCTGACTCAAGTCTTTGCCTCTCCCATAATATCTTAGTCAGTAAACACCAAATGTCTGAATATGGTCCACATGGAGTTGTTTCCTCCAGTCCTCAGTGGTATGCCTAGAATATTTTATATAATGGGTAGCTGGCAGAATTCAGGGCAGAAATTATTTCTGGCAACAAGAGATAGAGTGTCCTGACTGAAATTCAGTATCCAGAATTACCCAACATTAGCTTAATCCATTCACCATGCCTCGGTTCTGACTATCCCTCTACTCAACTGGTACTCTTTTAGTGAACCTTCATCCTCTCAGGGAATCTCTTTTAACATCAATTAATAGATTAAATTATCCAGAAAATAAACAAACAAAAAAGGCAGGAAATAGGACATGAAGAAAGGAGTAATAACACATGCCTTTGTATTCTAGAAAATGTAGTCATTAAATACAAAATACCTGCTGAAGTAGGGTGGCAAATAAGAACTTTGATAACAATACACATGAACATTAATGTTCTTCATGAATTCCAATGGTTCAAATAGAGATTCATGCATTAAATGTGGAAGTGCATTTATTTTATTCCAGAACAATCTCAACAGATAGACCTATAAGATTCTAGAAAGTAACAAATCTCTCTGAAGTTCAGAGTACAGAGTAAAACAATACAGACCTGATTCCTGAAACATTCTATCTTTAGCGAGAACTCTCTTTGTCTAAGGAATGGCAAATTAAAACAAAACAAAACAACAATTGTATGTATGCCAAATAACTGTAAAATGAGGAAATAGAGTTATCATCCCAAAGAAAGAGAAGAGCATACCACAAGCATTTTAGTTGATACTGTCAAAAGTACAACTTATATAATATTAAAATATTAAATATTAAAAAAGAAAGAAGGTATTTGTTCGTGTAAGCAAATTGCAGATAATATTTTCATTCAACAGATATTTGTGCATACCTTTTTCTTTTCTATTCCAGGCATATCCAGAGAATAAAGGAGATTTCCTTGCTTGGAGGACATTGCATTTTAGGAAGGAAGATAAAAGTTTCTATAGAGATACTCCTAGACATATATGCTTATAATTACAAGCTGTAATTTGCTTGGACCCCAGGACTGTGCTTATCAGAGTTATCTCCTATCTATGTACTGTCATCCTTCTCTAGTGGAGTTTGATACGTGTAGGAAAAAACAATTGCCATCTGTGGGATCACACCCCGGTAGCACTGGGATCAAAAAGGAAAAAAGATTCCTTCGTAGTGCATTTTTGAAAAAATCTCAGGAAGGAACTTTGAAGGACATGACTGAGTCTATATGCCAGCAAAATTGATTAAAAACTTAAAAAATGAAACATAAAGCAGAAAAGTAAAAATTTAAGACCCTAGCAAAATGTAGATGCATAGTAGACAGGTGAGTGCTGGGAAGAACTACCCAAGCATAGCATCAACGGGGAAAAATCATATAAGAAACTATAGTAGTGTTTTTAATCCTTCCAGATTAAAAATAGAAGACCAGAAATAAATGTAAGTGTAAATTGGGAAATATAAAAAAAAATGAAGGGTGTACCTTTTTAAAAGATTTTATTTATTTATTTGACAGACAGAGATAACAAGTAGGCAGAGAGGCAGGCAGAGAGAGGAGGAAGCAGGCTCCCTGCTGAGCAGAGAGGCTGATGTGGGACTGGATCACAGGACCCTGGAATCATGACCAGAGCTGAAAGCAGAGGCTTTAACCCACTGAGACACCCAGGCGCCCCATGAAGGTTTTACCTTAAGAAGAAAAACGTTAACCACCCAAAATAAAATGGGTAAAACACACACACACACACATTAGAAACAAAATACAAAGTACAAAATACAAAATACAAAAGCCAATGAATGTGTGGAAAAATGTGGACAAATAATCAGGAACACAAAATAAAAATAGTTTCCTACTGTAATCAAGATAATCTGGTATTGGCATAAAAATAGACATTGAAGAATGAAAGAGAATAGAGTGCAGAAATAGACCCCCACATCTCTGGCCAAGTAATTTTGACACACATACCAAGTTACCTCAGTGGGAAAAAGGGCAGCCTTTTCAAGAAATGGTGCTGGAATAATTGTGCATCTATAGGCAAAAAGGAACACATCCCTAATCTTACACCATATACAACAATTAAATTGGATCAGAGACTCAAATATAATAGCTAAAATCACAAAACTCCTAGAAAGAATCAGAGGAAAAATCTTTGTAATATTGGGTTAGATCCAAACCTTTTAGACAGGACATGAAAAGCCTAGACTATAAGAGAATGTTGACTTTGCATTCATTTTATTATTCCATAATTTTTTCTTCCATTATTGTGCATCTATTTCCTCAGTTTTCTCCCACTGGAATTCTTACCAAATACATCTTGACAGTTTGTATATCTCTTTCCTTACCTCTTATTTCTTTGCCTGATTTTCCTTTTACTTGTCTTGTGTGATATATTTGCTCACATGATTTTCTCATATCCTCTTCATGGATATTTCTGAAAACATTAATTATATGTCTTAATGTCAGTTTCTATTTTAATAATTTTTCCTGTAAATTCTTCCATATAATTTTTTTTAATTTCATGCTTATTTTATTTCATTTTTATTTTATCTCGTCCACCAAGGTAATTTTCTTTTTGCTTATTAATTTTTATAATGTCAATGTGTTCATTAACTTGTTTTAAGTATTTTTAGCATTTCTATTGACTTGATGCATTTGAATGAGCATGAACACATATTTGATAGGTATGTTCCTCCATCTCATTGTTCACTGTAGTTATCTCTGCAGAGTGGGAGGAAAGAGGTAATGCCTCTCAGTTGATAGCTAAGACACTTCTACATTATTTGAGTGCCTTTCAATTTTGATGTAGTAATTTTGCAATTAGAAAAAAGTAAGAAGAAAACATCAGCAAGGTCAAATGCTACTGGAAGTTTAAATAAGATTAAGTGCTGATTTATTTTTTATTTAACAACAGAAAGTAAGTAGGTCACTGGTAACCTTGACAACGATTTTAGTGAGTTTAGTAAAGTCAAATGAAAACTTTAAAAATTGTTAGGCAGTTAAGTCTAATTTAGTCAAACTATTTTAATGTTGATTAAAACAATTCACAACAAAGACAGATTCCTAAATAAGCAAAATTTTAAGGCAGTGAAAATGAAGACACAGTGATCACACAGATTTTATGCTTCTCTAGATAGTACATTGCTAATAATGTATAAAGGAAAATTCTGATAAATTATATTTTAAATATCTTCATTTAATATTTAATTATTAGACTTAATATTAATGGATATCAGATGTGAAAAATTTTTATGAGTCTTCAATTTTAAGTGCATACATTCTTTTTGACATGAATTTTGAATATTTAATGGAACTTAGTATTTAAAAATTAAACTTACATTATCATGCTGCTGATTCCAAATCATGAGTTTCTATGAGGCTATATATTAACTGTATGAAATATATATTTTCAGCATAAAACAGATCACATAATTAATTATTTGGGATGATTTTTGTATAAGGATGAGACTACACTATATTTTCTTTAGTACTATTTAATTGCTAATATTTGAGCAGCACTTAGCAAGTCAGGAAATTAATTTATTGGTGTGTAAGACTAAACTTATCAGCACTCCTCATCCAGATATTTTTTTCTCCTATGGGCAACTATTGTTTATAAGATTTCTGCTGAGGGAAGAAAAATAGTTCAATTTAATAAACCAGTGGAAGAGGAACATTTGTTTATTACTCAGAAGGATTCAGAAATTTGAAGTCAATACAAGGTTAGCATTTGTTTTAAATGATATTAAGAGAATAATGGAAAACAAGTAAACTAAATGAATATCTCAGCATTCTCCATCAAGGTAAATAATTTTTGGCAGAATGTGAATATCTAGAGAGTGCAGATTTAAAGAAGAGAAGGCTTCACTAACATATAGTCACATTTTACCTATTATCCAGCTGTCCTTGATGAAGATTAGATCAGTTTCATCAACATCTCCTCAGAACCCCGGCTGGGATGGGGGGATGAGCATTGACAAACTGGCTTCAGCAAAAGTAATTAAACTTTGCTATTCCCACTGGGTTTTCTGTGAAGAAAGTTTTTCACTACCAAATTGTTTTAAATAATAAAAATAATAAAATTGAGACCATTTCTCCTATTGCCATTCCTTTCCTTTTTTCCTTTTACACAATTACACTACTTTGTAGCATTTTTAATATTTATGATACATAAAAAATAATTATTTCCTCTGCTAATTAACTCTTAAAAAACTTCTATGAGACAAAGTGAGTACACTGAGGCACAGCAAGTTTAAATAACTTGACGAAAGACACCTATCTTTTAAGTGGAGAAGCCCAAAGTCTATACTGACTGTCTGCCTCCAGAACTGATGTAATTAAACACCATTCCAAACTGTTCTCAAAGGCTAAACAGTAGTATACATTAGCAGGTATAAATTCATTTAAATTTATGGGTTAAAAGATCATTTCTAATCTTTTTTAAAAAACACAATAAAGGGGCGCCTGGGTGACTCAGTGGGTTAAGCCACTGCCTTCAGCTCAGGTCATGATCTCAGGGTCCTGGGATCAAGTACCACAACAGGCTTTCTGTTCAGCGGGGAGCCTGCTTCCTCCTCTCTCTGCCTGCCTTTCTGCCTACTTGTGATCTCTCTCTCTCTGTCAAATAAATAAATAAATAAATAAATAATCTTTTTAAAAAAGTTAAATAAAAAAACACAATTCCACTAAAAAACACAATATTCCACTAGAAAAAAGTGGAATAAATCAGAACAAACTTCATGTAGAAAAGCTATTTTGGGGTGCCTGGGTGTCTCAGTGGGTTAAGCAACTGCTTTTGGCTGAAGTCATGATTCTGGGGTCTGTGATCAAGCCCCGAGTTGGGTTCCCTGCTCAGCAAGGAGACTTCTCCCTCTCACTCTGCTTGCTGATCTCCATGCTTGTGTTCTCTCTCTCTCTGTCAAATAAATAAAATCTTAAAAAAAAATAAGAAAAGAAAGTTATGTTATATTCTTTCAGCTATGCATGTGTGTAAGTGGATAATGATACATATTTCTTCTTTCCTTACCCCTTCTTCCCCCAGAGCAGCCAGAATAATTCTGCTAAAAGGTAATTCATCACAGTCATTAGGATGGTTATAATTAAACAAACAAACAAACAAAAACAAGACACCAAAATGAGAAAACAAGAGCTGGTGATGATGTGGAGAAACTGAAGCCCTTGTGTGCTGTTGGTTGGAATGTAAAATGGGGCAAACATTGAGGAAAATGGTATAAAACATATCCTCAAAAAAATTAAAAGTGAAATTGCCATGTGATCCACTTTCCATTTCTGGGTATGTATCCAAAATGATCGAAAGCCGGGTCTCAAAGAAATACTCTCAAAGAGCACAGTCATGTTTAAAGAATCAGTACGCACATTAGCCAAAAGGTGAAATCACTCTGAATGTCTAATGGAAGGATGAATGAGTGCATAAAATGTGAAATAGGCAAAACATGAAAGAAGCCAATCATAAAGAGACAAACACTATATGATTCTCCTTATGTAAGGTATCTACAGAAGTCTTACTCAAAGAAACAAAGTAGAAGGGGGGTTTCCAGGGGCTGGAAGGCATGGATGAAGAGGAAGTTCCTACTAAATGGATACAGAGTTTCAGTTTTGCAAGGTAGAAAAGTTCTGAAGACTGGTTGCACAGCAGTGTGACTATGCTTACCATTACTAAAGTCTACACAAAAATGATTAAGATAGTAATTTTTCGGTTATGTACATTCCAGCCACAATTAAAAAAAAATAAATAGAGTTTGATAACTAGAAAAAGCAGTCCTCAAATAAATCCTTACTAAAAAAAAAACAAAAAAAACCAATCCAGGACAGTTGATCCTCTGCTCAGAGCCATCCAGTGATTTTCTGCCTCAGGGTGAGTCTTTACAATGGGCCTAAAGCATCCAGCCTCATGCTGCTGTATCGCCCCTCCACCAGATCATTCTGCTCACTTATGCTAATTTCTGTGCTGTTGTTCGGAACATTTCAAGATCTGAGCACTTGTTCCCCTTCCCTTTTCTCATAACCTCCAGATGTATTCAAGGGCTCAGAAAACTGGGGGAAAAGATAGTATTAAGCTAAGAATCATAAATTATGGATTTCAGAAGAAAGCCAATCAATGTATTAGCCTTCTGTAAAAGGAAGGACTTTTGTATATTGTATATACTTACACTGTCTTGGTTGTACTGGCTGCAAAGGAGATTGGGATTTGCATTTCTTATCCTAGGAAAGTATGTGCCAAACAAAGCGTTGGAAGAATAAATTAACAGATATTAGGTGATAACTAACATTCAATGCCCATGACTTATTATATTAAAAGTGATGGTCTACCTTTTGTCTAATATGTCATTCCTAAAAAATTTCTATCTTATCTGTTCAGTTATTACCGACTACATCCAAAGTTCTATATCCCAGTACAAAAATTCATAAGTCAATGATTGGCTGTTTGCATCTAACATACCTTGTTATTAGAGTAGTCATACTCTAGAATTTACTATTCAGGAAAAGATTTCCGTATTTTATTCAGTAGGTTTGTAAATTGCCTATAAACATAGATGTATATCTACAAACTTCCCAAAATGGCTTTAATAGCTGAATGGGATATACATTTAGTTTTAGAAACTGTATTTCATTATACAATCATTGCAAAATATCATTTAAGAGTTGCTTTCTATCTCTACACTGAGTTATTACAAAATTTTCACCCCTCATATTCATTTCCCAGCTCAAAGCTATAAACAAAATGAGTAATATCTGAATGATTTCTAGGTCCAAAGACTTTTTAAAATGAAATATGACCATCTAGATTATTAGCAGGCCAGCAACAGAGATTTCTTTTTTATCTTAAGAAGCTTAGAAAACATTATATTCTTGGTGGTGTACTTGTCTTAGCAATGATAGTTACATTGTGTTCATTCATTTGATAGCCCATATTTAAAACTCTAAAGATAGGTAACAATGGATTTGTTTCAAATCCATCCCCAAAGATATAAGGCTTTTCAAAATATATTTAGTAAAAGCTGTCATTTTTCTCCCAGAGGAAGAAAATAGATTTATTCTGAATGTATAAAAGATGGGGGGCAACTAATAAAAGAAGAAATAAGTGAAGATTTATTTCAGTCTTTAGAGATACACTTAATTTTATGGTCTTACATATTTTTTTCTGTTTTACTCCCTACAGAACATGAATTTGAAGACTTACCTATTGTAATGAGCTTGTTATGTTTCTAGCCTGTGTATGGTAATTAACTCCTAGTTTTACTGTCCCATGGTACACTTTTATAGTGGAGAATGAACATTTGCTTCTAAATGCATAAATCATCTACATTAAATAGAATTCAGAATGCTATCTTTTAAAAAATGACATTAAAACATTGTATTATGTTCAAAATATCATTCGTTAATACATCTTCTATGAAATTAGAAATCTGTCACATCTTAAGCTATTAATATTAACTGTTATAATCTAAAATTTTCAAAATGTGTATTTTGTTGCACATGAACACATTCCTAAGCAATTTAATCCAAAGAATTCTCTTCAGAAACACATGAAAGCAAACACATCACCCCCTTTCTTATTCAATAAAAATCATGAAATATACTAGAACAGCCATTAAGCAAGCAAAAGCAAAAAATTATAAAATTATATTAAATATTACTTATAAAAATTAAGTATTATGATCCCAATCTTGCCCACTTGTACTTAGCTTCAAATAGATGTACTTCCCATGACATTTGATACAGAGAACAACCCACCTATGCAGACAAAAACGAATGTACACAGATCACACTTTGCTGACCTGCCACCCTATTCCTAGATGTTTGTTTGTTTGTTTGTTCATTTATTTATTTTTGTGTTATGATAGTCATCATACAGTGCATCATTAGTTTTTGATGTACAATTCCATGATTCATTGTTTGCACATTCCTAGGTCTTTAAAAGACAAAGGAATCATCAGATCATTAGATCATTAGGTAATTAGATTATCACTATTGTAGTAGTGAGTAAATATTGGATACTACTTTGTGATATAGAATACAATAATTGTACACACACACAGAATATCTTGCATATGAGTACACAAAGACTTAACAGTATTGAAGAAAACAAAAGCAAAACCCTAAATGTCCATCAATAAGAAAATAATCAACAACCTAAAATATAGTCAACTCATACAGTGCAATACTATAAACCTCAGATAAAATGAACTACTGTTAAGTAGATAAATCTCAGAATTTGTTTAAAAAAAAAAGGTATTGTAAGCAATGTCCACAATAACCAAGTTGTAGAAAGAACCTAGATGTCCGTCAACAGATGAATGGATAAAGAAGAGGTGGTATATATATACACAACGGAATACTATGCAGCCATCAAAAGAAATGAAATCTTGCCATTTGCGATGACATGGATGGAACTAGAGGGTATTATGCTTAGCGAAATAAGTCAATCGGAGAAAGACAACTATCACATGATCTCCCTGATATGAGGAAGTGGAGATGCAATGGGGGTGGGGGTTAAGGGGGTAGGAAAAGAATAAATGAAACAAGATGGGATCAAGAGGGAGACAAACCAAAAGAGACTCTTAATGTCATAAAACAAACTGAGGGGGGTGGGGGGGAGGGGTGTTGAGAGAGGGTGGTGGGGTTACATTATATGTTTAAATAAAAATTAAAAAAAAATTTAAAAAGGTATTGTAGAAACACAAAGCCATCAATATAAAGCTTACAAGTAAGCAAATAAATAATACATACAGTTTCAGGTTTTTACTGCTGTGTAAGAAACCACCATAAAACATATTGACTAAAAACAACTATTCACCCTACAAGACTCATCATATTTTACATAAGTGGTTACAGTTCTATTTGTGCAATTTACTTCCCTACGACCAATAAATTGAAGACCTGGAATTTTAACTATAACTGTGAACTTTTTTTTTTTAAGATTTTACTTATTTATTTGACAGACAGAGAGAGAGAGAGCAGGTGAGAGAGCACAAGTAGGGGAAGCTGCGGAGGGAGAGGGAGAAGCAGGCTCCCGACTGAGAAGGGAGGCTGCCAAGGTTGGGGAGGGGCTCCATCCCAGGACCCTGGGATCATGACCTGAGCCGAAGGCAGAGGCTTTAACCCACTGAGCCACCCAGGCGCCCCTAATTTTTTTTCAGATAGATGAGTGGAAGTTGGATAGCTGGTTTATGTGGTAGTTCTACTTTTAACTTTTTGAGGAAACTCCATACTATTTTCCATAATTACCATACATACCATACCCACCAATAGTGTACATGCATCCCCTTTTCTATAAGCTTCACCAACATATCATATCACTTCTCTTTTTGATAACAACGATCTTAAAGGTGAGATTATATCTCATTGTGGTTTTGGTTTGCATTTCCCTGATAATAAATGATGCTGAGCAACTTTTCATGTACCTGTTCTCTTTGGACCTATACCCGTTTTTAAATCAGATTACTTGTTTTTCTGCTGTTGAGTTGAATGAGCTTTTTATGTATTTTGGTTATCAACCTTGTATCAGATATGTGATTTGCAAATATTTTCTCCCATTCTGTAGGTTGCTTTTGCATTTTGCGAAGTGTTTCTTTTATACAGAAATGTTTAGTTTGACCTAGTCCCACTTATTTTTGCTTTTGTTGCTTGTGTTTTGGTTTCATATCCAAAAATTGTTGCCAAGACCAATGTCAGGGAGAATTTTCCCTATGTTTTCTACTAGCACTTTTGTGGTTTCAGGCCTTACATATAAGTATTTATTCCATTTTCTGTTAATTTGTAAGAGTGACATAAAATAAGGGTCCAGTTTCATTCTTTTACATGTGATTATTCACTTTTGCCAACACTTTTTGCCAAAGAGACTATCTCTTTTTATTTAATCAAATAAATAAGCAAAAGATATGTAAATATCTCTGTGAAAGTTTTATTAGTATCTGTATCTCTATAGATATAGAATATCTATACCTCACTGAGTATACTTGACTCTCTTATTAAATACTGGTTGATCATATATATGGGGATTTATTTCTATATTCTTGGTTCTGCTGCACTGGTCTGTGTACCTGCTTTTATGCCAGTACCATAATTGTTCTGATTACGTATAGCTTAGTAATATAGTCTGTGATGAGGAAGGGTGATGCCTCCAGAACCTTTTGTGGTTCTATATAAATTTTAAGACTGCTCTCTATTTCTATGAAAAAAGCCATTGGAATTTTGATAAGGAATGCATTGAATCTATAGATGTATAACATTTTTAACAATATGAACACAGATATCTTTCCTTTTTTGTGTCTTCAACTTTTTTCATTGAAGTCTTATGTTTCCAATATATAAATCTTTCATTTGCTTGGTTAAATTTTCTTCCTAAGAAATTTTTTATGTTGTTGTTAATGGAATTCATTTCTTTTTTAAATTTTTTTATTTTTTATTTATTTATTTTTAAAGGTTTTATTTATTTATTTGACAGAGAGAGATCACAAGTAGGTAGAGAGGCAGGCAGAGCGAGAGAGGGGGAAGCAGGCTCCTCGCCAAGCAGAGAGTCCGATGTGGGGCTCGATCCCAGGACCCCGGGATCATGACCTGGGCCGAAGGCAGGGGCCTTAACCCACTGAGCCACCCAGGTGCCCCTCTTTTTTTTAAATCAGGTATTTCATTGTTAGTATATGGTTACACATCTAATTTTTGTATATTGGTTTTTTGTCCTGCAAATTTACTAAATTTATTTACAAATTTAAAAAGCAAATCAAATGGTAACATAATAGTACAATGACAGAATATAAAGTAGATTTTCAGTTTTTATACTTGAAAACCAAGTGAAATTGAAATTGTAATCTTTTGTTTAAATTTGCATTCCTTTGATTACTGATTAGGTTGAATATTTGTATTGGATTATGTTAATCACTTATTCATAAGTTTTTTATGCCATTATTTCTCTTGCATTTTATGGGACCACTATGCTTTTGCTTCTGTCCTCCCAACCTCTCTGCTGTTTTTGTTGCAGATTCCATTTCTACATATGTACATTCAAACAATACATCGTTATTCAGTTTTAAGCACTCTCAAAAGAAACTGGAAAATAAGAAACTATCTCATGATTCCCCATGATTTCAGTATTGCAGTCTGCAGTGCTGTGTTTATCTGATATTGTTTTTCTTTTTAAAAACCTAATTTAACATTTTTGTGAAATTTATTGGTGACAAATCCTCAGCATTTTTTGTGTCTGAGAAAGTTGATTTTGCCTTCATTCCTGAATGATAACCTTGCTAATGAGAAAACTTAGGGTGACACATTTGTTCTGGACTTCACAAATTTTATTCCATTTTTTTTTCTTACCTGCAGTTTCTGATGTAATGATTACTATCATTTTTCATTTAATTCTTTCCTATGGAAATGTCTTTTTGTGTTACTTTTAAGATTTTCACAGGTTTTCAGTAATTACATTGCATTATGCCTTGTTTAGGTTTTATATTTTTGTGTCCCCCTTGCTGCTTGCTAACCTCCATCAATGGATTCATTGTTTATAATCAATTTGGAGGAATTCCAGCCATTATTTCTTCAATACTTTCTGCTCTCCTTTTTCCCTTTCATTTCTAGAACTCCAGACCTATGAGTGTTATACCTTTCAATGTTCAATCACAAGAGAGCAAGACTATGTTTCTTTTCCCCTTATCATCTTTCCAACATTGAGCTTTATTTCTATTCCCATACCTTCAAGTTCACTAAATTTCGTTTGACTATTTCTAATCTATTTTTCTGACCCATTGAATTTATCATTATATTTCATTTTTATCTTCTGCTTATTTATCATTTTATCTTCTATTTCCTTCTTTATCAAGTATATTTTCTTTTAAATACTTGAACGTATTTATAATAGTGGCTTTAACACTTTTGTTCACAAACCTCATCATCATTTTTGGATTTTTCTAACTTTTTGTTTCCTGAACATTGTTACATTTCTTGTTTCTTTGTCAGTATAGTGAATTTCAAATAGGTGCTACACATTGTAATTTAAAAATCTACGGTATCTTAATTTGGATTTTATTATCTTCCTTTAAAGAGTGTTAGTTTTTGTTCCACTATTTAGTTAATCAGTTAAATTATTTTTATTTTTTCCTTTTTGAGATTGCTTAAAAAATATTTATTAGTGTGGCTCTAGAATAGCCTTTATTCTAGAGAAAGTTCTAGCCACTAAAGAGATGTAGCAGTTATGTTTTTACTGCATGCCAAAAGTGAATATTGAAGTCTCTCTTTTTAGTTCCTCTGAATTAAAAATAATTCCCAGCCCCGCTTAAGATTTAAAAACCATTCAGCTTGCATATCCTGGAGTTTGGCCTCCTAGAGTTTCACCCAATTCATGCACATTCTAATAGACATCAAACATACAAGAGGCCTTTTTGTAAATTTTATTTGTCATCCCTTTTCCTCTCTGGACCTAGATCCTGCAGCTTCCAGCAGCCCTGCACTTCCTGAATGCCAATATGTTTCTCCTGAACTCCCCAGTGAGTCCACCATATTCCATCTGTCATCCCCCTCTCTGCTCTGTAGTCCTTAATGGGATTTCAGACCAAACAGTTTTAAGGCTCAGCACGTTTGTTTCTCCTCTCTTACACATCATATCCTTTGGTGCTTGTTGTCCATTGTTTGAAAACAGTTGTTTATTACATTTTCTCAAGTTTTCTAGGTGCCAATTTTTCTAGGTTCATTAAGGTCAATAAAAGATTCTGAAATTGTGTTTCTTTTTAGAAAGGATGTTTTGAAAAATATTATGTATTCTGAAATCCATTTTGGGTTATGTTTTCATACTTGAGATACAAATTTATTCATATTGGCATATTGAGTATATAGATAACAGTATTTGAAAGATAAAATTTTAAAGGATTTAGTTTTATAATTTCTATTCTAATTGTTTTGGTGTTCAATTTGATTTTAAGATTTGATTCCATTTTCTTTTTTGTAAACAGAGTTTTGTTTATTTCTACTGTGTACATAGAGTTCATAGTTTGTTACAGGAAACTGTTGCTTTGAAATGCTGCTGTATGAAAGCAGTATAATATAGCAGTTAATTTAAAAATTTAAAGATTTTATTTATTTGACAGAGAGAGAGAGTGAGAGAGGGAACACAAGCAGGGGGAGTGGGAGAGGGAGAAGCAGGTTTCCTGCAGAGCAGGGAGCCTGATGCAATGCCAGGCTTGTTCCCGGTCCCTGGGATTGGTAAGGGAAAAACTGTACTCTAAGATGCCTGACCACACCAGCAAGCAAATTCCAGTCCCTGTCTCAAATCCCTTCTAGGGGCGCCTGGGTGGCTCAGTGGGTTAAGCCTCTGCCTTCGGCTCGGGTCATGATCCCAGGATCCTAGGATAGAGCCCCACATCAGGCTCTCTGCTCAGTAGGGAGCCTGCTTCCTCCTCTCTCTCTGCCTGCTTGTGATCTGTCAAATAAATAAGTAAAATCTTCTAAAAAAATCTTCGAGGTTCTTCTTTTCTACCCCATTTCCCATGCATGCCCAAACTACCAAGTATGCAGAAGTAGAAGGGTATAAATTACCCTCCCTTCTTGTGCTCGGGGCTCAGACCTTTGGAGAACAGTCTCCTCTGTGCCCTCTGGTGTTAAAGAAACCTCCGGGCTTCCAAAGTCTCCCAGTGCCACTTGGTTCTTCCATCAGGATCTAGTCCAGGTTCTGTAACAGGACCATGACCTGAGCAGAAGGCAAATGCTTAACGACTGAATCTGGCACCGTTGGCTGAATTATTATTGAGGAGAGTGGAGTCTAATTCTTTCACTCACTAATTTTGGAAAACTATGCAATTTGCTTAAACTGTTTGTCCTTTGTATTGCTCATCTCTAAAATGACAGTAGTAAAAGTACTTACATCATAGTGTTTTAATTATTCAATCAAATAATATACATGCTGCCCTTAGCACAGTGTTTTATAAATAGTCAGCAGGGAAGTCCTGCTGCACATCTCAAGGATATCTTTCACTTTGGATGTTATTTGTTATCATTCAATTAATGTTAGTATTTATTATTTTCCTTGTTTTTTTTATTTCTTATTAGCATTATTCTGGGAGATATACCTCTGTACCAAATAAAAAACCTAGTTTAAATTTAACTTCAGACAGTATCAAATATTTACTTATCTCTGCAAGTTGAGCATTTCATTCTCTCAATTTACTTTTAACATTTAAAAAAGATTTTTTGCCTTAAAAACTGTCTCTATCTCATCATCTAAGTTTTCTTATTTTCAAGAAATGGCGATATCACTGCGGGGTTTGTCTTCATTTTGTGCATTATATATATGTTCCTGTAAAGTCATACTGTATTCAAATGTTTGAAACTGTTGAAAAGCTTACAAGTAAATAAAATCATGAAGTGGTTATTTAGACAATCAGGTAAAATTTTTCCATAACGTAATCTTTGTCCATTCAGCATTTTTCTATGTGTCTCCCTGATTGCTATTAATAGCTGCCACAGAGAAAAAGACTGATTACTTACAAGGGAAAGGTAATTTGATATATAACAAATTTATCAACCACAACACTGGAAGCAGAGCACAATATAATACATGAAAAAAAGTCAACATAAAACAGTAAAGCCAGTGAGAAGGAATGCCACAAAAAGAGTGTGCCCAGTTGTCTCAGATGGTTTTAACTTAGAATCAATCATTGCATATGAAAATATCAAGTCATAAGTGACTTTAATAAGCTATCCTGATGGAGTGATTAGAAAAAAAAATATTATTTGCTTCTATTAAAGTAGAATTTAAAAAGAAATATAGGACATAAACGTATGAAAATTATTTTATAGTGATTTACACTGAAAAATTAAGAAATATGGACTTTAGGGGCACCTGGGTGGCTCAGTGGGCTAAAGCCTCTGCCTTTGGTTCAGGTCATGATCTCAGGGTCCTGGGATCAAGCCCCGCATCAGGCTCTCTGCTCAGCAGGGAGCCTGCTTCCCTCTCTCTCTGCCTGCATCTCTACCTACTAGTGGTCCCTCTCTCTGTCAAATAAATAAATAAAATCTTAAAAAAAAAGGAAATATGGACTTTAGCTAGAATAAAAGTAGAGTAAAAAAAGTGTGTGTGTGTGTGTGTGTGTGCTTTCCTCATGAAAGAAATAATAGCATAGCTGCATCTGAATAGTGTTGATTTAGTAAAGAGAGAAAAACTGACTTAGGATATCAGGAAAAATAAAACAGAAAAACATCTTTGATGTTGTTTGTGTGAAACTGTTGATACTAGATTGTGGAAATGTTTTTCCAGTTACTGCACATTTCTTAGTGACATAAGAAGAAAGGTCACTGGTTGTGGCTGGGGATGGGGAAGAGGTTTTGGGTTTAATGAGAGAAAAGAAAGTATGGAAAGGTTATCTATTAGAGTGGAAAAATGAATGGGCCCCCCAAATAAAGTAAGTTTATAGAGGGCAGCATAATGTCTCACTGGAGGTTAGTTAGTAATAATGAATTCAAAGTTAAAAGAGGCAACATCGGTGAGTGTTTTCTCCCACTGTGTTCCACTGTGTGGAGTGGGCCACAGACATTAGCTGTCGGGGAGTGTAAAGAGATACTTTCATGAGAGATGTTACTTTTACCAACGAAAAGCAAAAATGGGTAAAGCATGCAAGAAAGGGAGTGATTACACTGATGGTGATTAAGTTAAGAAAGAACACAAGAGCAAATGTTAGAGATGTAAGACGTACTGAAAATGTGGTAGGGTCCAAGTATTGAAGATATGGTGAGCTTGTTGCAGTCCTATAAGTAGGTTGCACACGGTGACAATGACAAGGTCAAGGGATGACTACAGGTGTGAATGAGTACAGTGGGATGGAGGTCATGATCTCTGGAAAAGATACAGGAATGAAGGTTAAGAGTATTAGAAAGAATCAGAAAAATGGATATTGGACTCATTTTAAGAACTACGACAATTGTTCTGCTGGAAAGAGTAAGAGTGATCCAATGGTTAAGCATCTTCGAGGAGTAAAGCAAGGTGGTTGGTAGTGCAGTCTGATGACATGAAGATTACTGTTTTTTATACAGGCAAAAGGGGCAATAGAGGCAATGAAAAGCAAAAAGGATATTGATCTCACCTCCAGATCCCATCTTCAGGCATGAGGTACAGAGCACTTGGAGAAAGAAAACCACTACCACTTGAGATTAACCTGAATACTGAATGCTTATTTAGACACACACACACACACACACACACACACACACACACACACACGTGTACATCTCATTTAGCCACAAAAGTCTTGATAAATTCCAACAAACTCAAGGTATATAAACCATGTTGTCTAACCACAATGCAATAAAACTGGAGAATAATGCAATCAAACTTACCCTCAAGTTTCCCATATATTTAGAAACTAGAAGTCACATTTTAGATTGAGGGTTAGAAAATAAATTGTTATAATTGTGTAAGATTTAGACCTGAACTAAATCAAATGATCATATATAAAAGCAAGTGATATGGAGCAAAAAATTATACTTAGAGGAAAATATGTAACTGTAAATGTACATATTAAGATAGAAGAATGAATAACATTATTTTCTAAAAAATTATAAGCACCCTGTTAGGCCCTTTACACTTCTTACAGAAGTCTCACATTATACATATTTAGTCCATTTTATTAAAAAGCCTAAAACTCAGGTAGAAGACTCAGATAGACTTAATCATCTGCCACTCATACTGCATGGGAATATTGTTACCAGTTCTGAACTAAGTTACTAATATTTCTTTACACCAAACTACCACTCTTCTTTTCCTCTGAGAATGATTTGATCTTGACCCTAAAGTGCAGCCAGAGGTTGGGTCTCTATCCTAATATTCAGACATCAATTCTAACAGTTTATGAATATATGTATACATATGTTGGATCTGATTGTATTTCTCTCCTCTGTTCTCCCTGCCCCAAACTGTTCTGTGATAGGAAATGGATGACTCCCATCAGATTGAAGACCTTTGGTTTGTTAAACATTGAAAAGACTATATAATGTCTGAAAGTTCTTCAGATAAAATAAGTCAGAACTTTGTGTCTGATCAGTCTGAGCTGTTATTATCTGAGAGTTCAAATTTCTTGGTCTCCTTTTGACTAGAATATTATAAAACCTAGATTAATTTACCACTTCCTTATCTAAAGTGCATTGTTACTACTTCCCTAGATGTCTTGCTACAGAGCACTGTGGATTTTATGATGCATTTTGTTTTCAGAGAAACAATACTTTCATAGCTTGAAATCAATACTTGGTAAGGAAAAACCTGACGCTTATTCCAGTAAATGTTAAGTGCATTTGACTTAGAAAACCCAAGTTTCTCTTTTCTTATTTTTCCTTCTCTATAAAACTTAGGAAATGTGTTTCTTCCTGACCACCCTATTTTTCCCTTGTTGTAGATGAACCCATGAATAAGAAGTAAAAACAAAACAAAAACAACAAAATATTTTAAATAAAAAGAAAAAGAGCAAGTTTTAAATATGCTTATCAAAAATCCAGACTGCGACACAGTCCTATGCTTATCAAAAATTCAGAGACTGCAAAGCAGGCCTCTTGTCCTCCTTGGTGTATTTTAATCGGTGTTGGCATTTAGACAATATTGGGTAAAAACAGCTAATCTACATTATTACATACTGTTTAGATAGCAAAACACCATAACTTTCTTTGTGGAAAACATGCACTTTTCAGAACTACAGATGTTTTCAATGAAATGACTACTTCAAAATTAATGAAAACTGACAATTTCTTAGTATAATTACTGAATATAAAACTTAGAAACCTAAATCACCGTATTTCAAAAATTCCAATTCCCAAATATTTGGAATGTTTCAAACCAAATATTTAAATATTTTTTCTTTTAGATCATTTATAAAAACTTCTACAAGTGATAAGAAACTATATTTTACTATGAAATGACATCAAGAGATGTTGAATGACTTGAGTTTTATATATTTTTTTAAGATAATTTATTTATTTATTTGACAGACAGAAATCACAAGTAGGCAGAGAGGCAGGCAGAGAGGAGGAAGCAGGCTCCCTGCTGAGCAGAGAGCCCAATGTGGGGACCCTGAGATCATGACCTGAGCTGAAGGCAGAGGCTTTAACCCACTGAGCCACCCAGGTGCCCCGAGTTTTATATATTTTTAATAGTTGTTTTGCAATGAATTATTTTCCCTTAGTGCCTTTCAGCAAAAATCTCAAACATGAAAATATCTTTGTTTACTTACACGATTTCTATTTTAGTTATTTAGTAGGTTTTGTGCTTACTACCTGAGTTTTTTTTTAAAAGAATTGTGTAATTTAAACAGGCAAGTCTGAATATGTAACAGAGTTTAAAAGTTTTGAAAAAGTATAGCAAATTGACTATAAATCTCTTCCTCCCTATGAACACCAATCTCCTACAATCTGTCCCTAGAATCAAACACTAATGCACTTTTTGGGGGATCATTCTAGAAATATGTGAAATATATTCTTTTGATAGCATACTTCTCTATGAGTTACTTTTTCACTTAATAAAGTAAGGAAGATAACTTTATATTCAAAGAGTGACTCTTTCCTTAGATATGATGTGATCTAAAATAAGTATATTACCATATTTCATGTAAATAGTCCCTATTGATTGCTTACTTTAAATTATTTTCTATTACCAAAAACGCCACCAGTGATATATACCTATTACCCAATATGAACATCTTTACATAAGTGTGAACTAGTAAATATACCTGAAGTATTATTTTTTTTAAATTTTTTTATTTGTCAGATAGAGAGCTCAGGAGTGAGCACAGGCAGACAGAGTGGCAGGCAGAGGCAGAGGGAGAAGCAGGCTCCCTGCCGAGCAAGGAGCCTGATGTGGGACTCGATCCCAGGATGCTGGGATCATGACCTGAGCCGAAGGCAGCTGCTTAACCAACTGAGCCACCCAGGCGTCCCTACCTGAAGTATTATTACTGACTGTATTCCAGGGGGGGTGGGCTGGTAACAGTAAGATTAATCAAAAAGTCAAAAAAGAAGAAGGAGGAGGAGGCGGAGGAGGAAGAGAAGAAGGGAAAAGAAAGAAAGAAATACAGACCATGCAATATAACTACTGATTTGGGATATACAAGTGTGTGCGTGTGTGTGTATGTGTGTGTGTGTGTAGTATAGTATGTTTGTGTGTCTATATGTGTGTATACATTTATACATATATGTATATAATCAGAAAATGTGTATATGTATATTATCAGTACATTCTATTCATATATAAGTATATGAATGCATGTCATTAGTATATATATTCCTGGAATATGCATATTTTATGTATGTATGTATGCATATATCAGTACATTATATACATATATAATATCAACATATATGTATATAATTAATATATCTGTATAAGTGTATCCATAATACATACATATGTGTTTATATGTATGTATCCATAAATATGGAGAGAGACAAAATTTTCAGTGTAAATTTTGTCATTGATAAAATATTATATAACACAAAAACATAAATAATTAAATAACAAAGCAGGGATTTGTATGGAGCTGACCCAAACACTTGGTTTGGTAGGCTGGGACTACACAAAAATGGGCAACATATTAGCACTGGCTTCTACTTCTCATCCCAATTCTTATCCTATACTGTAGGATTATGAAAAGCTTTCTCAAAGTCAGTTTGTTCCTATGTAATATAGGCAGCTTTTTGGCCCTTCCTAAGAATTGTAAGGAAAACCAAATGAAGTCAGATTGGTGAAGGCATTTCTGGAACACTGTTTTCAAATGTGTGATCTCAGACCATTCATTTGAGAATCATCTTAAACTACTTACTGAAAAATTTTTCAATTAGGATTAGAAGCAGTTTTCCTAAGATAAATTTCCCCCTATCCTGCTCTTGTAAAAAGTATTCCCTTGTCACAAACCATTTTCTTTTTGTCTTAAATATGTGAAGTGAGAAATTCAGCCGGCTTATTCTAGGTACCACTTAGCTACCTCATTGTCCTGGCCATATCTGAAAGACATTCACTATTGAGGGAGTTTCTCATGTCTGTGCATTATCAGCACTTCATTCAATCTCACATGTTCTCACAGTACTAAGAAGACTCATCCATCATCTATAGTTCTCTCCAGCTCTTAATGCTGCATTGGGAAATAGTCATTTGACCTTATAGTTTTGTTTTGTTTTGTTTTTAAGTAGATGACATTTATTTCTTACAACTTCTAACATTTGCCATTTATTTAAATAATTGCTCCATTCCAGAGTGCAGATATAGTGGTTTCAGAATTGCTAGCTAATATTCCATCAAAATGAACCTTACAATATAGAATCCATTGTGTGTGTATAGTACACTTTGCACTCAGTCTACAGATTCCATTCATTTCTGAAGTTACTTAGGTCAGCACATCTTGTCTCACTCCTTTGTCCCAGTCCACAAGTGTTTGTTACTCCTGAAAAGCCTTACCAATTAAAATACTTTTTTTTTTTTTTTTTGCATTTCAACTTCTTATTTAAATTTTAGTTAGTTAACATATAGTATAAAATTGGTTTCAGGAGTAGAATTTATTACTTCATTATTTACATATAATACCTAGTGTTCATCACAAGTGCTCTCCTTAATCCCCATCACCATTTAGCCCTGCCCACCGCCCTTCCAGCAACCCTCAATTTGTTCTCTATAGTTAAGGGTCTCTTATGGTTTGTCTCCCTCTCTTTTTTTCTTTCTTCCTCTATGTTCATCTGTTTTGTTTCTTAAATTTCACATATGAGTGAAATCATATGGTATTTGTCTTTCTCTGACTTATTTCGCTTAGCATAATACTCTCTAACTCCATCCATGTCATTGCAAATGACAAGCTTTCATTCTTTTTGGTGGCTGAGTATCATTCCATTTTATATCACAGTTTCTTTATCCATTCATTAGATGATGAACATTTGGACTTTTTCCATAATTTGGCTAATGTTGATAATGTTGCTATAAACATCACGGTGCATGTGTACCTTCGAGTCAGAATTTTTGCATTCTTTGAGTAAATACCTATAGTTCTAGGATTACTTCATATAATCTTCTTCAGCATGTGATGCAGCATCCACAGGAAAACAGCAGACTGTATTAAGCCCAAGCACATTGTAATTATTTACATAGAAGAGAGATGTAAGTTTCACATTTATCTTCACAAGTAAAATACCTCTACTCCCCCTGAAAAGTTTTCATTTGCTCCTCATATAATGTGACTTAATATCAAAAACTAAATTTTGGGTGAAGACACTCACCTGGTAACTAAAACCCTCTGATTGTTAGCCAGAAGACCCAACATCTCTTCTGACCAGTATGCCAATAGTAGGTAATGATCTGAGTCCTAGAAACAGATTGGCTTGGTCTGATTCCTGCTATCTCAGGTATGAGCTATGCAAACTTAGACAGTGCACTTTTTTTTCTTTGGGCTTAGATTTCCCAAACTGTAAATGGGTGTGAGAATTATATGAATCTCATAGACCAATTCTGACCATCAAATAAATTAATACATAAAACGCCCAGAAGATTGCTTTGCACATAGTTAATGCAAAAAGAAAATCAGCATTATGGTGATTAAATTGATAATGAAATGTGTTAGAAT
>RCUC01164522.1:0-14817 GCA_003697995.1 Taxidea taxus jeffersonii | reverse complement strand
TCCTCAGGAGCACAGCCTTCAGCATTTATCCTCCTGTGCTCCCTGCCTGGAACAGTCTCCCCGCTGTCCTCCCAGACTACCTCCTGTTCCCCTTGTCTCAGCCTGAATGTCCCCTGTGGCTGTGGCCCCTGCCTGTTCACCATCCCATTGATGGAATTCTCTGCAGAGCAATGACTGCTCTTCCCTGTCCCCTTGTTCTTGATTCCCTGGCCTTGCCCCTCTATAGGACAGAAACGCTGGGGTCCTCGGGCCTCACGGGCCTGTTTTCTCCATCACTGTCCTGCATGCGCCAGAGCAGCACCCAAGACAGCGGAGAAGCTGCAGAGATACTCCATGTGTGGGTGCGAAGGAAGACAGCCCCAGGCCCACGTTGGGTCAAAGAGACTCACAGGGGTGGGTCCTTCTCCATCTTCTTCCTTGACCCTTTCCTGCCATCTCTGGGCCCAAGGCTGTCTCCCCTGCCTGCACTCCCAGGCCCTCTGGGGGGCTGCCCTGCACCAGCAGTCCATGGAAGCCCGGATGGCCAAGGGGTCACTTGGCCCCATTGCAGGGACAGCCTCCCACTGGGCTCAGCAAATGCTACTTCCCTGTCCTCCCTCCAGGCCCCAGTTGGAACTGCTCCCCTCCCTCCTGTGGCTGGAGCCTGGGAGCCCCCTCCTTGGTCCTGCCCTCCTCCCTGCTGCAGCTGGGGACTGTCCCCTGGCCTCCTCCTCTGCACCCTGTGGGACAGTGCTCCCTCCTGCCACCTTCCCTGCTCCCTCAGGGCACTCTGCTCTCTGGGAAGAGGACCAAGGAGGCTTTCCTCTCCTTACACACGACACACACACATTGTTTCTTTTCAGTAACTTATTGATCTTATAGGTACATTTTTGAATTTATTTAAAATTGAAAATGAATCTATTTTAAAATTTCCAACTGCATTTTCACACTGTTCGGGTCCTCACAAAACAACTTCAGCCGTCGGGGATTCGGCGTCATGGGATGCGAGCGTGTGCACGCGCCCTCGTGCATGGGCCGGTGCATCTGTCATCCAGAGAACACTTGGGATTTTGAGCGCTTAAAATTCTTAAATGTAACAACAAACAGTACCTTCAACAAACTAACAAGGATGAAGGAAATGTGTTACAGAACGAGGAAGAAACGGCTACAATTTCTTAAGATTTCCTATCAATAAATTGAAGACTACACTAATGCTATGAATGTAGGACTACACTATGAATGGAGGACTAACATTTGAGTTTAGGACTAAGATTTGAATCAAGGACTAAAATCTGGGTATAGGACTAAACTATGAGTTCAGACTAAAATGTAGTTGAGAAGTACACTAAGGATTTTTTACAGTCGTGTGGGATGTTGTTTTGTTTAAGGTTTCTTCTGTTTTTCTTTAAGGCAATTCCATGTTATGCACATAAATGCCGAGTTAGTTCTGCACACCTGTAAGGCTGGTCCTGGCACACGCAAATGGTCGTGTTTGGAGTCTCCTTCCAGGTCAACCAGAGAGGATGTCTTCAGGCCTAGTGACGTGGATTTAAATGCACACACAATCCTACAGTACAGAGCTCTAGAGGGTCTGATGGGCAAAGTCCGTATTGAGGACAACGTGCACGAAGGTCTGTCTCGATGTGCGGCGACAGGGTCAGCGGGCTACACGGCTGAGCGTACCTGGGGCCCCGGTGGAGAAGCAGGCGCTCGCCTCGAGGGAGAGCCATCAGACGTCCTGCCCAGACCGCCCCGCAGAGGCTGTGCGGGGCTGTGGCTGTTGAGAGCCCAGCGGCCCTGAGCCCCGTCCCACCCGCAGGCGACCCCGGATCCCGGAGCCCTCACAGGGGGACCTCCCCGCTCCCCGGGGCCCGGGGACCCCAGGGACCCCCTGGCACTTCCCCAGCTCTGCGGGCGGCGGGCGGAGCCGCAGGAGCAAGAGGGTCGCTCGGGAAAGGCAGGCGGTTGGACTCCAGGCCGGCCAGCGTCTGCCTCAGGAGGTCATTTTCTCTGCTCAGCTCCCGGAACCTCCTCTCGCTGGACACAGCAGCTTCCCAGGCCTTTGCGGCTCTGCTGTGATGGCAGAGGACCAGCTGGCGGCAGTGGGAGCTGTGTCTCTGCAGCTCTCGGCGCAGGTCTCGGGCCACGTCCCTGTGGAGGTTGTGAAGTGGCACGTGGAGTCCAGTTCTCCGGACAGGCGGGCCAGTGTCTTCTGCGTTGCCTCGCGCTGAGCTGCCCCTCGAAGCAGCATTCCGTGCAGTCGCAGGGCGTGTTCGTCCCGCTCGTCCAGTGGCTTCTGCAGGCTCAGGCTCAGCTGCTGGATGTCACGGTCCCCTGTGCATTTTCCCGCCGCAGAGATGCTTCCCGGGTGCGCAGACGGTGGGTGTGTCGGGCCAGCTCTGCGATCTCTTGCCTTTCTGCCTGCAGGGGTGTGGCTCTGCCTTGCGGATCCCCTTCGGGACGTGGAGGGGACACAGGGAAGCCAGCGAGCTCAGGGACAGCCTGCAGATGAAGGGCTGCCCGGCGGGCGCGGTGTCGCCATTCCCGGCTCCGCTCTTCGGCGGGACTCCCCAGGTCCCGGCACCGGCGTCATCTGCAGGGAGGTCAGGCGGGGGGACGGCCTGCAGCCCGGGTCGTGCCCTGGACGGCGACCGGCGGGTTCGATGTTTCGGGACCGGCTCCGTGCGTGCCCTCGAGGGCTCCGGCCCTTCTTCCCCTCCTCTTCCTGCCCTCTCTGCCTCCATCTCGAGCCCTGTTGGTCGAGCCGATCTGCTGGTTCTGGAAACGGAGCGTTGTCACTGCAGTCCCTCGCTCGTTTCGTCCCCGGTTGTTCTCTGTCCCTGTCTGCTGTTCCTAGGACGGCGTTTTCCCCAGTGGCCTGGGGACGTTGAGGGTTCTGGCTCCTCGGGTCCTTTTTCAGGACGTCGGCAGGGTCCCAAAGGACCAGCCGGCTCAGGCTTTGATTCATGGCCGCCAAGCACAAGGTGCGTAAGGAGGGACCGGCCAGCACCCCGGGTGGCCCGCGGGCGTCCTGGGCTTGTGTGGTTGGGCCCATGTCCTGGCGGCCCGCTGCGCAGACTTGGGGGCGGGCAGAGCACCTTTGTCCCAGGGCCTCCGCAGCTCTTGGAGGGAGTCGTCTCTTCAGCAGGAGCAGCAGCAGCGCGGTCCCCAGCAGCACCACCCAGGGCAGCACAGGGATACGTGTCCGGCTTCTGGAAATCTCCTGCAGCGCAGCCCACACGTGCTCCAGGACCACCTGGCAAGTGGATCCGCTGGCCGAAGCAGGGCCCTCCATGGCTGCGTCGGGCTCCACAGCGACGCCCCCGAGTGCCAGCGTCCTGGGGCCCCAACTGCCCACTGAGAACCCTGTGCAGAGTTCCGTGTCTGAGGTCGACCTGTGCGTGGCAACCGGGCAGAGCAGTTGGGCTGGGGGAGGGGAGGCCAGCCAGGTTCTAGGAAAGAGTTCCTCCTGCCTTTGCTGTGCAGTACCAAGTTGTGTCAATCACACAAGCCCGGGGCAGGTGGGAAGGGCTCGTGGCCGCCTGGGCTCAGCCTCTCCAGGCCCACCTGGTCCTCCAGCCAACCTAGGGGCTCAAGGCAGGGCCGGGTCCTTTTGCTCCGTGCCCACAAGAGAAGTCAGGGCAGACAGAGTATGAAGGCTTCCTCCCAGGCTGAGGCCCGTTCTCCTGATCTCAATTTCCCTCTGCTGCAGGGACTCTGGTCCTGTCTGCAAAGGTCCCAGGTTCTCCCTGGTCTGAGACTCCCTCCCTTGTCTGTGTGGTCACCGTGGGCAGGCAGGTCACTGTGGGTCTAGGGCAAAGGTGTCCTCAAGTGTATGGACTCAGAAGCCAGGATTCCAAGGCTAAGCCCTGGGGAGAAAGCAGCGGGAAGTGGCGGGGTCTGAGAGATTCATGAGCCCTGTGGGGCGAGCCTGTCCTTGTTCAATCCGGGGGTGGCTGGCAGGGGATGACTCTGCTCCAGGGTGACCCAGTGACCCGGTCTGTTTGCCCTGTGGGGCCCCCCATGTATAAATTGTGCCTCCCAAGCAGGGCCTGTGGGTGGATATGTCCTTAGCAGTGGGGACAGGGAGAGAAAATTATAATATGTAACCAGCCCACATGGCCTCTGCCCGCTAAAACAAATGCTAAAATTCCTCCCCCTGAGTATTGGTCAAGGTCGCTGACCAGAGGCTGGTAGGGGGGCAGGGCTCAGCAGTGCCTCCCAGAGGACAGGAGGGCTCCCTGGACCTGCTGAATGAGGCCCTTGTCCTTCGGGCCTGGATTATTGTGGGGAGTGTGAGGATGGGAGCTCCAGGCAGGACCACCTTTCCTCTTCATTCTGGCCCTGCAGGGGGGGTAGTGGGGAGGACGGTGGGGTACGGGCAGCCGTCCTGTGCTTCCCCGTCTACAGCTGCTTCGTGCCTCCGGCCCCCCATCCCTCAGGACAGGCAGGGCCTCAGGTCAGGGATCCCACAGCCCAGGAGGAGCCGTCGGTCTGAAGTGCATAGTCGTTGCTGGGGACACAAAGCCCTGGGTCTTGCCCCTGAAACCTCCTTCTTTCCCAGGCAGTGCTGGCATCTCGCAGAAGCCGACTCAGGAGACAGACGCCCCGCACACACAGGATCTCAGGGTCCCCAACCCCGCAGCCTGCCCCCGGTGGAGCCCACTGTGGGCAGGTGGGTCGGCGGCCAAGGCTGAGCCCCCAACTCACGGTCCCTGCTGTGTCCTCCCGGGCAGGTTTGGGAGCAGAGCACCGCAATGTCCCGAGACCCACCCGGGAAAGGACAATGGCCATGGGCAGTGGGAGACCCCAGAGGGAAATGCCCAGCCATCTCAGAAGCAGGGAATCTTGTCATTATCCTTATGATTGTAAGGTAAGAGCCTGAGCTTCGTCACCTGAACCTGGGAGATGTCTTTTCTTGTCTGTTCTGACATGTTTTCTCCTCAGCAGAATTATTATAAAATAGATCCAACAGGATTCTTTCACATGCAGGTCATTGAAACGCATCTCAGTGTGCTTCAGCCTCAAAGGGGACTCGGGTGAGGTCCTTTCTGAGACCAGGACAGAGGCTTCCGCAAGAGCTGAATCCCTGGGTCCAGGGATCAGGATTTGGTTTCTTGCTCCCTTCTGGCTCTACTGCTATCTCTGGGATCACTTAGGTCTCAAACAGAGGAACTCCAAAAGGGGCGTCATGGACCTTTCAGCCTGGCATTCCAGGTTTCCTGGTGCCTGTGATTTTAGAAGGAGAGGGGTCCCCTCTTTCTTACTGTGTGTATTTGCCTGGGGAAAAGACCTGGGCCTGGGCCTGCTGGGGTCTAGCGCTGAGCCCTGGATGGAGGGGCTGGAGGTCACTCCCACGTTGAGGAGAGTGGCTCCCAAAAGGCAAGAGAAGGGGCCAGAGATGCTGGGTGACCCTCTACATCAGCCTTCACTACTGGGTGTTTGGCGATCAGCCTCCAGATGGGAGGAGTTACAGAGGTCGTGGTGATAGCTTCGTGGCAGGGACCAGGGGAGGTCGAGGAGGAATGTTCATCAGGGGAAAAGAAAGAGCTTCTAAAAGCTTCTGCACACTGACAACCTCACGAGTCTGAAAACTTGAAAGCCTTACCTGAATAGTGACAAGAAAGGCATGCCCATCCCTCCAGCACAGGCTGTTGCTGGCGAACACAGAGCTTTCTCCCGGCTGTGCCCTGCAGATTCATTTCGGATTTGACATTTCAAAGAATGTTCCACCCACGGCTCTTCGCTGAGAGATGAGAGTGTCTGTGAACTTAATATTCAGGTAGAGAAATGGAATGCCTGGAGAAAATTACCCTCTTTGAAAGGCTGTCCTCTGGGACTTGTTTCTTGGGAGAACTGCCAAAAAAAAAAAAGCAAAAAAAAAAAAGCAAAATGCAGAATTCCTCTCTGACCTCCTCACTGCCCACGAGGTCCCCAACTGCAACGAAGCATGCTCTCTGTCCTGATCCTGCTGCCTCGGGCTGGTGGTGGTGGTCACCCGGAGCCCAGAGAAGCGGCTCCTCACAGTCCCTGAGTACACTTGGGGGAGGGGAAGCTGTGTTTTTATTTTTCACGAGCTTCCAGCTGAAGTGTAGCATTTCCTTCGATCATGGAACGGAAGCCATAAATTACAGCAGCAGCAGCAGGACCCGGGACGTCCTCACCAGCAGAGAGAGATGCTTTGTACCATGTGATTCCTGTTGTGGGATCTGGGGACACTGCTCCTGTCCCTGCTCCACAATCGCAGTCGCAATCAGACCCGCCACTGGGTCTTATTACACATGCATTAGTAGAGAAGCACGTGCATTGCTTTTCTGCAATTATAATTCAATACCCGTTTTGATATTTGTGTGTTTTTTTGTCATCCTTCTGGATTTTATTTTATGCATCTCAACATGCAGTTCTGGGAAGGGGTCCAGGGCCCTCGCTGGCCTGTTGCGGGGAGCCACGGCTCCTTCTTCCTGCCAGTCTGGGCTGAGTGTGCCGTGTGCTTGTAAGGCAACGGTCACACTGTGAGGGAGGTACTGACAATCCCCCCACTTACCAGATGGAAAGACTGAGGCTTGCAGCGTGGACACAGTCCATCCAGGACGCAGAGCAGCAGGCGGCTGGGTTGGAATCGAACTCCAGAGAACCTGGTCTCCCCCTTTCTTCACCGTCCCACCCATCAGCATGTCCTCAGACCCCCGTGGCTGCCCCTGTCTCTGGAAGCGCCTCTCCCCAAATCACGGGGGGAGCACGGTTTGCCAAATCATGAACTGAATGTTACCCAGAAGTGGAAACCCGTCCCAGAAAGGTGAGTACAGTGTTCCGCTCCCCTGATTTTTGAGTGGAAACACGGGGTGTTACCCTCTTCCATGTTACTTAGCGAGGCTGTAGCAAGTGCTCCTGAGGCAGGGAGCATGTTCTGTTGTCTCCAAGTGCACACACCTGCAACCGGCTCCGCCCGTGCAGGACGGGGCTGGACGCTGGGCAGATGCATGGGACTGAGGCAGGAGGAGGAGGTGAGGAAGGAAAGGATCAGCGGGGTTGAGAAAGGAGAGGGCAGGGAAGGAGGCAGGAGGCCAGTAGAGACAGCCTGTGAGTGGGCAAATCAAAGAAGGCAAGGGGCAGACCTGCTCTTCCGTATACGAGGGTTCAAATCCTGCTCGGACATCACCAGCTCTGGGAACCGCACTCTGTGTCCCAGCCTTGGACTGGAGACTTTGCACCTGCCTCGGAGAAGACCAGGGGTTGTTAACTCTGCATCAGACTCAAGTGGGCGCCCATCCGTGGAGACACAGGTGGTGTGGGCCTGGCATCCTCGGGCACCATGAGTCGTTGCTGGCTTGGGCTTCCGAGACGGTACTTTTTCAGTGTCTTATCTCCGACCTGAGTATTGCCCCTGAAACTGTCCTGGTCTTGTGGACTAGAACCCTTAGCTGCTGCCACCAGCCAGAAGCCACAGCACCAGGGGCAGAACCGGCAAAAACCAGCTGCAAGCTGGCAGCACCTTTCCTCCCTGGAGTTTCGGGCACAAAGAACTGTGCCCCTCAGCATCTGTTAAGTCTGTCCCACAGGGGTGACTCTTCTTTCCCGCTCCCTCCGTGCACACACTCAGCATCCTGACGGCGACCCCCAAATCATGGGGCACGTCCAGAATTTCTGCACTTGGCTTCCCAGCCCGGAGCTGGGACAAGAGCTTGGGTTTCACCTTTCACAGCAGTGCTGTCCTTCGCCAAAAAAATCCCGGCCCCCTCCGTCCCTAGCCGTCACTTCCCGGCAACCTCACTTATACTGCTTAAAATGGTAAATGGCAAGTCCTTTTCCCAAACATCCTTTGGGAAAGTACGCATCGCCCTGCAAACAAGTCCGAGCCACCTTGTGAGAGGAGCCCCGTGAAACTGTTGCCTTGGTCTCCTATTCTTGATGACCTGACCCGGCCACCTGGCCAGGTACGGGTTCCCTGCCCGGGGTGTGTGGCCACTCCTCTGATTTCCACGCTGGCGGGGATGAGGGCTGAAGAGCTCGCCATAGCCAGGAGCTCAGGAGGGAAAGCATAGAGTTCCCCAGGCTACTGGCCAGGGCAGGGCGTCTTTCTGGGTGACTCACCCAGACTCACGTGGGTCCCACGCTCACTGAGCAGCAGCTGCGCCCAGATGGCCAAGAGAGGAGTCAGAGTCTTTGCACAGCTCTGCTCAGGGTAGTTGCCAAAAGCCCCACCGAGGCCCAGGGCATCAGCATCAGGAGGCTTGGCAAGGGCTCTCTGTACAAAGGGACTTACCCAGAATTGCAGAAGGACATGGCCTAACATTAAGATGTTTTATGACTCTGCTAAGCCAGGAGTGGGGAGGGGGTGATTCATTCTCCCACAGAGGAGCTGGACCCCATCATCCCCACATCCACAGAAAGGCTGGACAGCCGGAGGTGTTTGCTTTCCCCCCAACGCCCATGACGGAGAAGCCCTATTCCAACCTGAGGGTGAACCTCGGGTCAGATGGGCGGGCTCTTTGCCTTTCTGGGCGGACTGCACGTTGCAGAGCCCAGTTCCTGCCCTTGGAAGGGGTGCTGCCCAGCACAGACGGACAGACACCTCACGGAGGACAGAGGGAAGCTGTGTCCTGGGAGGTGAGGACTGCATGTTGGGAGCACAGGGAGCCCAGATCCCCCAGGGAGGGCTGTCTCTGTGGGGTCCCGGATGCCTCTTTTGAGACAGGTGTATGAAGGAATCACAGGAGAACACAGCCCATGACATTCCCCAGTGTCTCTGGTATGGGCCCCATGACAAGGCTCTTTGACAGTCTGGTCCTGAGCAAGTTTCTGCTTCTTCCAGGAAGCATGTTTTCTCCCTGGTTAGGTTTCCCTCTCTCCTGGGCCCAGAAAGCTCAAGGCCAAATTTGGGAGCCAGGGTTGTGAGTTCTTGAGTTCCCGTAAGGGATACAGAGCATTCTGACCCCTCCTCACCCATCCTCCTGTCTTGGTTCTGTGTCCTGATCCCTCAGATACTCGTGTTTCTGGTTTTCCATTTTAGGGCTCAACTGTCTGTCCTGCCCGGCTGGGGGTGTCTTGGCTGTGCCCACACACACGAATGTCCATGTATCCTAGGGAAACCTCTCAAATCCACCCAGACCCAGAACAGGTGGGGCTGGGTACTGGGTATGCAGTTATAGAAACAGCCCATCTGGCCCACAGGGGCTGGGAAGGGGGGACGGCTTCTTCGTGCACAAGACTCTCTTTAGTGTCTCAAAGGCATGAACTAGAACTGCAACCATCCATGAAAACCATTCCCCAAACAGACAACCGAGCCAGAAATCAAGTTGCAGAGGAACATGTATGAGATGATATTATTAAAAATTAAAAAAAATTTTTTTTAGTGGTGTTCAGCAGGCTATTTGTTTGTTAGATGGTTCTCTGGTCCCCAAACTGAGGGCATGTGGCTTCTCAGGTCAGGACCTGCCTTGAAGGACCCTAGTCCTTCCCACATTTCCAATGGCTCACCTACACCTGTGGGAGTTGACCTCTGAGCCCTGGGACACAGACCCAGATCTTAGCCAAGACACCAAGTGAAGCCGGAGGGTCCGTGTGGGGACACAGGAAAGCCCCTTTTTGTGGTTCCCTCAGGACAGGGCCCTAATTCATGAACAGGGATGGGACTTCTTTCTGGGCCACTCATGGGAGGTAGGAAGCCGTGGCTGGGTAGGGTGAGGGACGCTTCACGAAGTCTGTGAGGGTGTCCCCTTCGGGTCCACGGTGATGCTGTCAACAGAGAACAAAAACAGAAAGGAACATGTGTCGGGGGGGATGTGGAGAAATGCGGACCCTTGTGCCTTGCTGGTGGGAACGGAAGTGTGGTGGCCACTGTGGGAAATAGTAGGGAGGTTCCTCAGAGAATTAAAGCTGGAGTGACCACAGGATACTGTGATTCTGCTTCTGAGTTTATACTCCAAGGAACTGAAAGGCCAGGACTCAAGCAGATATTGGCACACCACTGTTCACACCAGCGTCCCTCCCCATAACCAGAAGGTGCCACAGCCCCAGTGCCCACTGATGGACACGTGGCTGAACGAAATGTGGTCTTAGCCATGCGTGGAATCTTATTCAGGCTGAAAGAGGAATGAAGTTCGGATGTTCTGACACCTGCTACGGCCCGGATGACCCTTCACGTCGTCACGCTCCACAGAGCAGGCCCGTCCCAAATGACAGACGCTGTGTGATTCTGCCTAAGTGAGGCGTTGGGAGCAGTGAGGCTCTTAGACCCAGAAAGGAGGACAGAGGGCACCAGGGGCTGGAGGTGGGGGGAGAGGGGACTGTGTGTTTCATGGGGGCACAGGTTCAGTTTGGGAGGACAGAAAGTTCTGGCAGGGGATGATGGGAGTGCCTGCAGAAGGACGGGAATGTGCTTCATGCCATTGAATGTTGCACTTAAAAATAGGGAAGGGCACCTGGCTGGCTCAGTCGGTTAAGTCTCCGTCCGGCTCCTGGTTTCAGCCCAGGTCATGCTCTCCCCGTCCTGGGACCCAGCCCCTAGCTGGGTTCCACACTCCTCTGCTTCTCTGCCCCTCCCCCTGCTCACATTGGCATGTGCTCTCTCTCTCTAAAATAAATAAATCCATCTTTAAAAAATAGGTAAAATGGTAAATTATATATGTATATTTTATAAAAATAAAACATTTAAGGCATGCCAAAAAAACTCAGTCATCAAGATAAATGGTTGCATGCAATATTATTTTTAAAAATGAAAATTTATGTAGAAAACCCATGATGAGCACAATGGCAACGTTTTCCATAAAGAGGACTTGTATTCCTGGTTCTCTCCGCTGCCTGGGCTCCACCAAGTTATACTTCTCGGAGAACAACCCGAGGGTGATTTCTTCCTCCGGCGGCAACCCTGCAGGGCGAGAACGATCGTGCTAGCTCCTTGGACGTCAGTCATGTGCCCCCAGTCAATCCCGTGGCCTCTGGAAAGCCACCTCCGTGCTGCACACAGCCCTGGGCTCAGGGTGCGAGGAGCCGTGATCCAACCGAGAAAGAAGCCTGAGGTCAGAGCCCGAGTTGGAGATTTCCATCCTGTCACTCCTTCTTGGGAGTTTCGTAAGAACCAGGGAAATGCGTGCCTTTTCCTCCCGTGATTTTTGCTTCATCTGTTTTTTTATTTCCATTGTTCCATCTGTGATATGATTCTTCCGGCTCTGTGATCTGGCCTAATAAACCCTAAACATTAAAGTCACCCTGACAGTGTTGTACTCAGGAAACCGAACCAGAGAGGGACCTTGGCATGAGGTCTTCGTACTCCCGGGAAGAGCTTGGGTCACCGACTGCCTCTTGGTCAAGGTCAGCTGTGTCAGGCTGGGACCTTGTCTGTCTTGTTCTCTCCGGTACCCGCGTCGGCCTGCTGCCTGGCACACATAGAAGGCGCTTCATAAATCCCTCCTGAGCGAGTGGATGGAAACTAGAAGTCGAACTGGCACATCACCCTTTAAAAAGCGCACACAGTCTTTTTGGCGGCCGTCCTTGAGAGTCGTACCTGGGAATTGTCAGGTGAGGATTAGCTGCCTGAAACGAGAAGCGATGGATTCGGTGATGCTGCAAAACCGTGTCTTAAATATCCATATTTCGCATCTCCAGTTGAGGTGGGCAACAGTAAAAAATGTATTCTTTAACCCCGAAGAGGTGAAAGCACACCTTGTTACCAGCTCCTAGGACAGAAGCTGTGTTTGCCTCTGAAGTGTCCGTAAATGCACAGCTCACTGAGCTCTCAGTACCTGCTCAGGGACGAAGAGTTTGTGTGTGTGGTGTGAAGCTTTGGCTTACCTTCAGCCTGAAGAGTCTGCTTCCCTGAAGAGTTGTCACTGTGCCTGGGCAAGGTGCTTCCTCCATGGTTGGCCTCGCCCAGAGGCATCTCAAGTCTAAGGTTCATTGTGTTCCTCTGAAATGGGCATTGCTGGAGGGACCAGATGGACCCTGAGGACAGGAGCCCTGCGCTGAGTCAGTGGGAAGAGTAGCTATGCTCAGGGTGTGCGTCTATTCTGCCTCCTGCTCCCCAGCGTTGAGCTTCTGGACTGCAGAGAGCTGACTGCACCACCGTGCCTTGCTCACCCATCTAGACTGTTTGGTGCCCCGTGTTTTTGCCTGTGGTGCTCTCTGCCAGAAATGACTTTGCCCCCTCCAGCTGGCCCCGCTCCCATCCCATCCTCATCTAAGGATCCACGTTGCGCCCCTTCAGGTCCCAGCAGAGACCATACATGGGGGCTGTGCAGGGTCTCAGCTCCACGAACTGAGGAATTCCAATCTTTCTGTGATGAGGTGTCAGTGAGATTCTCTTCCTTCCTTCCTTCCTTCCTTTCTTCTTTCTTTCTTTTTGATTTTACTTATTTATTTGACAGAGAGAGATCACAATTATGCAGAAAGGCAGGCAGAAAGAGAGGGGAAAGCAGGCTCCCTGCTGAGCAGAGAGCCTGATGGGGGACCCTGAGGTCATGGTCTGGGCCAAAGACAGAGGCTTAACAAGCTGAGCCACCCAGGAGTCCCCCATTTCTTTTTTTTTTTTAATTTTTATTTAAATTCAATTAGCCAATAAATTAGTTTCATTAGTTTCATATTAGCTTCATTAGTTTCAGATATAGTGTTCAACAATTTATCAGTTGCATGTAACACCAGGGCTCCTCACATTACGTGTCCTCCTTAATGCCCATTCCCCAATTACCCCAGCTCTTTAGTCCCCTCCCGTCCAGCAACCCTCGGTTTGTTTCCTAGAGTTAAGAGTCTCTCATGGCTTCTTTTCCCCCCCTCGCTGATGACTTCCTATTCAGTTTTTCCTTCCTTACTCTATGACACTCTGCACTGTTTCTTATATTCCACATATGAGTGAAACCATGATAATTGTTTTTCTGATTTACTTATTTCACTCAGCATATTACCCTCCAGTTCCTAACCAAAGAGATAAATGATCTGTTCTCTAAAAACTAAAGAACATTATGAAAGAAATTGAGGAAGACACAAAGAAATGGAAAAACATTCCATGCTCATGCATTGGAAGAATAAATATTGCTAAAATGTCTATGGTACCCAGAGCAATCTACACATTCCATGCAATCCTTACCAGACTACCAATGGCATTTTTCACAGAGCTGGAACAAATAATCCTAAAATTTGTATGAAACCAGAAAAGACCTTGAATAGCCAAAGGAATGTTGAAAAAGAAAACTAAAACTGGCAGCATCACAATTGCAGACTTCAAGCTCTACTACAAAGCTGTGATCACCAAGACAGTATGGTACTGGCACAAAAAACAGACACATAGATCGATGGAACAGAACAGAGAATCCAGAAATGGACGCTCAACTCTATGGTCAACTAATCTTTGACAAAGCCAGAAAGAAGATCCAGTGGAAAAAAGGACAGTCTCTCCAACAAATGGTGCTGGAAAAATTGAAGAGCCACATGCAGAAGAATGAAACTGGACTGTTTTTTATACCACATACAAGGAGAAACTCAAAATGGATGAAAGACCTAAATGTGAGACAGGAAACCCTCAGAGTCCTAGAGGAGAACACAGGCAACAAACTCTGATCTCAGCCACAGAAATTTCTTGCTAGACATGTCTCCAAAGGCAAGGGACACAAAAGTGAATATGACACACTGGGACTTGATCATGCTAAAAAGTTTTTGTGCAGCAAAGGAAAAGGTGACAGAACTCAAAGGCAATCTATGCAACGAGAGAAGATGTTTGCAAATGATATAGCAGATAAAGGGCTGATATCCAAGATCTATAAAGAACGTATCAAATCAACATCCAAAAAACCAAATAATCCACTCAAAAAATGGGTAGAAGACACGAACACATGGTTTTCCAAAGAATAGATACCAATGGCCAACAGACGCATGAAAAAATGCTACACGTTACTCCCCATCAGGGAAATACAAATCACTTGCTTTTTCAAGTGTGAAAGCACCACCTATCCCTGCTGCTCATTCATCAGGATTCAGCTTAGAGGCCGCCTCCTCCAGAGAGTCCTCCAGTTCTGCCCTGCTATCCCATCCCACGGCCACTGCAGCAGGGACAGGTAGAGAGACAGGGTGGCCCCGTGGTGAGGGCACATGGCACATTCATGAGTGCTTCCAGTCCTCGAGCCTCTGTCTCCCGCTGCCTGGGACTCTGTGGGGGGGGATAAGGATTACTTGTCAGGATTCCCACAGGTAGCAGTGTCGACTCAACCAGGGAGGATGTGAGTCCCCATGGGAATCCTCGCCCTGTACTCCATTTGTTCCTGAAGCTGTCCTTGAGGTCTCTGTGGTGGGAGCAGCTGGGAGGTGAGACCACCTGCTCACAAGGGCCTTCATGGGTGGCAGAAACCTGGTGGCAGCCCAAATGCACAGGCCTCCCCCATGCCCCACTCCTCAGACAGCAGGCTGCCCACTGGGTGGCCTGGGCCCGCTGCCCGTCCTCACGGCCCCACGCAGAGATTTTCTAAGGGTTCCTTGAGGACACCCCGACAACACACAGGCTTCACACAAAAGGTGCGGGTCTTTCCTGGCTTCTACCCTCTGACCCCACAACTGTGCAAACTCAGCCCCAGTCTGTCCTCTTCCTGACCACCCCAGGGCCAGCTCCCAGTGCTCCATGCTGACCCTGTGAGCCCCTCCCAGAATACTCCATCCCATCTCCCCCACCCTTGTTCCCCTGTCCCCACCGTCCCGCAGATCTGTGCAGAACACACGTCACACCCGTGCCCACCAGAGCCCTGTGTCTGCAAGTCTGCACCTTCCCCTGGTTCTCTACCCTGCCCTAGGGAAGGGCGGTGCACTGGCCCTACTCCCTGCCCCCTGACCTGTCACCTTTGCTGTGGTTCCCAACCTCCT
>ML110645.1:77712-103518 GCA_003697995.1 Taxidea taxus jeffersonii | reverse complement strand
GGTTAAAGCCTCTGCCTTCCGCTCAGGTCATGATCCCAGGGTCCTGGGATCGAGCCCCACACCAGGCTCCCTACTCAGCCTGAGTGGTTTGACTTATTCATGTATTTGTACTTCTTTGTAAGTACAAATACATGAATAAGTAACTTCTTTGTACAACTTACAACTTCTTTGTAAAAAGAGTGGTTTGACTTATTCATGTATTTGTACTTCTTTGTAACACTATTCAATTTCCTTGCTCTAAAACTCATCGCTTTGTACCTTTTTCCTTTTGATATTTGAGTAGTTCATAGAGTCCACCACCTTCATTTTACACTCTATTTGATACAATAAGATTTTTTTTATTCCCAAAACATTCTTTACTTCCAGTTCAGTAAGATGCCATTTTACTGTGGAAGAATTTCTTCTCTTGTGAAAGTGTGTACTATGCACAAAATAAACCACATTACTCACCCTTAGTCAATTTATCCATTTGGAATATGCTTATGTAGAGCAATTTTCCATCAAATAAAGAAGAGCCACAGATTTTATCCTGAATGAAGAATCCATTATACATCTAAGTAAATCTGACTGCTTAAATGGTCTCAATGCTTTGTAAAATTGAACTTGGCTGTTTGTTTTTCAGGGCGATCATTAAAGGACAAAGCAGAATGTTAAGAGCTACAGCATTACTGGTAAGTTTTGCTTGTTTGCGTCTCTCTGTAAATGAGCAGCCAAAGGAACTTCTGTGCTTATGACAGTTTTCCAAACAACCCATCTCTAGAGGCTAAGTGGACATTAGATTGATAGTCTTACCAATTCATCCTCTTCTCTTCATGTCTTCATTCTCTTCTCTACCTGCTTTACTTCAGATTCCCATTGTTTTCCCCTTTTCTTTAAAATGTTTCCTGGGGGGGCGCCTGGGTGGCTCATTGGGTTAAAGCCTCTGCCTTCGGCTGAGGTCATGATCTCAGGGTCCTGGGATCAAGCCCCACATCAGGCTCTCTGCTCAGCAGGGAGCCTGCTTCCCCCTCTCTCTCTATCTGCCTCTCTGCCTACTTGTGATTTCTGTCTGTCAAATAAATAATTAAAATCTTAAAAATAAAAAAAAAATAAAATGAGTTTTTTAAAAAAATAAATAAATAAAAAATAAAATAAAATGTTTTCTGGGGCACCTGGGTGGCTCAGTGGGTTAAAGCCTCTGCCTTTGGCTCAGGTCATGATCCCAGTGTCCTGGGATCGAGCCCCACATCCGGCTCTCTGCTCAGCAGGAGGCCTGCTTCTCCCTCTCTCTCTCTCTCTGACTGCCTCTCTGCCTACTTGTGATCGCTGTCTATCAAATAAATAAAATCTTTTAAAAAATAATAAAATGTTTCCTATTTCAAATTCTAAACACATAAAAAGTAGCAAATTTCAACCAGAATGCCTAATTATTAACATTTTATGACTTTTGCTACAATGCATCCCTTCTTGTCTCTCCATATAAATATATACATATATGTGTATACTCAGTGTACCTGTATATAAATAAACACACCCCTTAATTTCTTTCCAAACCTTTTGAGAACAAGCTGCAGATGTGATACCCCATTATCCCCAAATACTCCAAATGCTCCAGTGTGTATTTGTCTAAAACTAGGACGTACATCTGCATAATGACCTTATAACCCTAGCTCAAAGATGGCTGCATTTCTCCATTGAGATGTGGTATTGGATGCTTCTCCCCTTAAATTTGGGCTGACATTAATGACTGCTTAGCAATAGGACACATGAAACTGTGTTGCAATACAAGAAGTCTGATTCCCTGAGCTCACTAAGCTGGAGTGGTCACAGGTAAGCAGTCCCTCCGACAGTTCCAGCTGAACCCAGGCTCACAACCATCCTGCCAAGTCTTCAGAAATGTGATTTAGGCCATACTGGGCTCTGATACCTGTCCACATGCCAGTGTTTAATACCACACTGCACAGAACAAATGTTCAAGTAAGTATGGACCAAATTCCTGACCTAAAAAACCGTGAGATATACTACAATGTGTATTATGTCACTAAGTTATGGGGTATCATTTCGCCCAGAAATAGTCAAAATACCTCACAAGGTCACATTTCTCTTTCCAATTCAGTATCTTAGAAATATGCTTGCATTGAGTTATCATGTACCATAGATTCCTTCAATCTGGAACAATTCCAGAGCTTTATTTTCCATCTTCCATGTTCATACCATTTTGAAGAAAACAGGCCTTACAGTAATTACGATGGATTTTAGCCTGGATTCATCTAAAGAGTTCTCATGATCAGACTCAGATCACATATATTTAGCAGGAAAAACACAAAAATGATATTATGCTCTTTATGCTGCATCTTATCAGGACTCCTACAATGTCGACCTGTCCCAACACTAAGGGTATCAATTTCGATGACCTGGTCATGAATTTGGTGGTGTATGGCAGTTTTCTACACCTTAAATTCACATTTTTCTCTGGTAACTAATTAGCATTTGATGGGGAAGGATTCCAAGATTATAGTTATTTGCTCAAACTCTACATACTAACTTTAGCATTTGTGGGAAATTCCCTACTGAATCAACTTATCTGATGGCTATCAAATGGTGATGCTCTACTTCCAAGATTTACTGAAACTGAGTAATAACTACTTCTGTTATTTATGTAACTGCTTACTTATTAATGTATATTAACACATATTAGATTTTATTTTATTAAATGGGTGGTAACCGGTTGCTGTAATTATTTCAATACCCAACTCACTCTCTATTTGCCCATTGGGAGTCCCTTCAGACTGGTTACATTTCGCCCTTTTGGGAAAGCTTTATTATTTGAGGACTTTTCTGCACAGGATATTTAATGCACATCCTATACCTTTCTGGTTCTCTTTCTGGAATCAGCCATTTATCTTTGAATGAAGGAGGATATTTAGAAAGCAAGTTCTGGGCACTTGGGGCCCTCATTGCTTCTAGATGACATTTCTAGGCTCTATCAGAACTAGGAAGCATAAGTTACATGTATATAACTACATCTATGAGTTCACGCTCCTGCTTCATATTATTGTCTAACATCTGAGGAGATTCTCTGAAGCGTTTCCTATATCTGTAATTTTATTACAGCGGAGAAACTTGACTCAATATGTTTCATTTACTCAATTTACTAATTTGTCTGTTGCTACCAATGTCCCAGCTCATAAACCAATTTTTCTTGTGGCTACCTCTGCAGTCCCATCTGGCCCCATATCTTTTTTCAGGTCAGCCATCTCATGCCTCCATGGAGATCCTTAACTTTGGACAGATTCTTCATATATCCCTACAACCCTCCCTTCTTGCCCCATACTTTTGGCTGCAGTATTAACTGCCAGGAAGGTAGAAGAAGACAATAAAAGAAGGAGAACTGAGAAGGGAGAAGAAGACTTCCTTTTTTAGGACATTGTAATACCTTCTCACCAGCTCTCTCTGCCCTGATTGTCCTCCATCTCATCTCTTCTCTGCCCTATAAACTGAAGACAGACTGTTCTTAGAAAAACCACAACATGTAGCGATGAAAACAGCAAACTGAAAATAAGCAATCTTAGTATATGTCATTACTTTTTCACGTACTTAATCATGTTACTTTGGACATTTATCTGAGCCTCAGTTTCAAAAATGAAAATAATGTTTATTTAAAGAAGTGTTGTAAAGTTACAGATTGGGTATGTAGAATGCCAAGAACATAACTGCAGCTGTTATAATTATCATGAGGAATTCCAACAGGATTCTAAAATTCCTCCTAAAAACACTACAATATAAAATTCAGTTAAAAAGTAAATACCTTTCGGGACTCCTGGGTGGCTCAGTTGGTTAAGCGGCTGCCTTCGGCTCAGGTCATGATCCCAGCGTCCTGGGATCGAGTCCCACATCGGGTTCCTTGCTTGGCAGGGAGCCTGCTTCTCCCTCTGCCTCTGCCTGCCACTCTGTCTGCCTGTGCTCGCTCTCTCTCTAAATAAATAAATAAAATCTTTAAAAAAAAAAAAAAAGTAAATACCTTTCAATGTATCTCACCACCTATAGGACAAAAATCTAAACTCTTTGGTCTCTTAATTTTCTATAAGCGGTCCTCAGCTCTTATCTCTAGCCTCACTTCCCAAATCTCCCCAACTCTTATACTGTAGCCAGTCTAAAGGTCTCACCTTTCCCTTAGTACACTGTTTTCTTTTAATGCTTTGTACATATGATTGCCCCAACTTAAATTGTTGTTTTCCTAAGTATCCAATTAGTGTAAGCCTTTACTTATACTTCAAGACTCAGAGTGAGTTCATCTCCTCTGCAAACCCTCCTCAACCATCTCTGAAACAAGTATAATTAACGTTTTCATCCACTGGACCTCAACTAGGACTCTCAATTGCCTTTACTCTGTAAGCACTTGTCACAACGTGGCAACTATTTACACATATACGTGCCTTACGAGACCATGATCTCATTAAGGTTAAAGACTGTTTCAAATTTAAAAAAAAAAAAAAAAGACTATCTGTTCCTTTTGATATACAGTTTCTGGCCATTAGGTCCAGTCTTGCCAATAAGAGACCTCCAATAAATGTTGTTTAATAAAATATTCTTATAATGACCAATTACTTGATCACTTATAACTATTAATTATCCAGTATTATACTAAGTACTATCTATTCTTTATAGAAAATGACAGCATAAAACCCTGTTACATTCTTTCTAAAAGATATCTATCCTATAAATTCAGAAAAAAGGACTCAGAAGTTACTAATTTGTATAAGTTCATAGCATCTAGTAGAACTGACATCAGGGCCTAAGATATTAATATATTTGTAATATAGAAAATAATAGGATACACATGAATGCCAAGGTAAATACAAAAAAAAACTATTATTTTAAAAGTAGGCTTGTCACATTATTGTGCACTCTATTCTCACCTTAACACAATGAATCATTAAAATAGTGAAAATAAACATTAAGCTAAACTATAATATTGCTGCCTTAACCTTATGTTGTGGTCAGGTGACCTGCAGAGGTCTTGAATGGACACCAGCCCCTCCCTAAAGGTGCTTTATATATTCATGAGTCGGTCTTTTTGCTTGAATAAATTTGTTTTCAAACTGAGTTTTTAATATTCAGAACACCTTTCAAAACAATGTATGAAGTCACAGAATCATAGAATTCCAGATTAGGTAAACAAAAAGATACTATATTTTCCAACTCCTTCTCTTTGTTCATAAAAAGGACAAAAAGAAAGTCTTGTAACCCTATCACCCTGTTTTTCCTCTTTCCTATACATTTTCCAGAATTTTCCTCTTCCCTATATTTTCATTTATCCAACAGATAGTATGGCTGGATGCAGAAAAACAAAAAACAGGAAACAAAACAAAAACCAGTACACTGCAGTAGTAAGAAATTACTGAGGAAGGATGTATAGGAAATGGGCTCATTGGTACCTTGTTTCAGCTTGACCCAATACTGCCTTACAGGTGTCACTGAATCTAGTAAGCCAAGTTTGAATAGGTCAGAACTATATATAAATAATGCTACAAAGTAAAGTCCATGAACACTGGATGTGTGAAATTGGACATTCCTTTTATACAATGCCTATCAACTTCTTTTTTCCAAGATTTTATTTATTTGGCAGAGAGAGCCCAAGCAGGGGGAGAGGGAGAAGCAGGCTCCCCACAAAGCAATGGAAGGCTGATATGGGACTTGATCCAGGGCTCTGGGATCATGACCTGAGCCGAAGGCAGTGGCTTAACCGACGGAGCCACCAGGCAACCCATGCCTTCCAACTCTTGCCAAGAAGTTATAGTCTTGGTGAATGGGACAGGTAGTACTCAAAGGACACAGCTGGTTAAAGAAGTAACACTTACCTAATATAGTCTACTTAAATATTCAAAAACATTTGAAATAATCATGAAAACTTTATTTCTATTTCTAGTTAAGGAAATGTAGAACTGTGGAATATCTTATGTATTCCCCGCTTATGGCTGACTTTAAGAGGAGGTTCTAAAATGCTGGACTGTGAGGCAAATTTGGCAGTACTACATTTGTCATTTTCAAAGTCCCCTTACAGGACTAAGGACTTTGATTAAGAGTGGCACATACACCTTCAGAATGATCAAGAAGACTAAAATGAGGCCAATAAATCAGACTCATCATGTTAGTTGGTACCAGAACTTGTCTTTTTACACACAATGCTGAATTCTTTTTGAGAGAGTGAGCTTGCATCAGAACAAGAGCATAAGTGTGCTAACCACTAATTTTCTTGACACATAAAAGCAAATCCCTAAGTATGGTCACGATGCCATGCCAGTAACATATTCCCGAATGTGCTGATCATATATCCCAGAATGTGCTACATCCATAGTGACTGAGCTTTGTACTTTGTAGCTTTGCAGTTGGGTTTGACTATCAAGAAAAACTACTCAACTACTCAAGTAGTCTCAATAAGAGGCTACTAGGTCTCTTATTGGCAGAAGTAAGTTTCTGAAACTTACTTCTTTCTTTGACCAACTAACTTGACTAGTCAACCAAACTACTTAAACCATTTGCCAATATGGATGCCTCTCAAAATACACTATGAGAGCCCGATCTGCTCAGGTTCTAAATTACTGCCCAATTTCTCTCTCATCTATTTCTCCTGTATCATGAAACATTTTAATGAGGTAAAGTTAATAAAACAATCATCCACATTTCAGCAACCACATCATTCTTACTATTATCAAAAATAGAGAAATTTTATAGTGAAAACACTGATGAAAAACAAAAGGGTCAACCCTAAATTGGAAAAAATAAATAAATAAATAAATAAATGCAAAACTGAAAAAAAAGCAGAATTCATTAAGATCTTAAAAATTACTTGTGGGCTTAAAATTTAGTAACTACATATTGAGTTTTTAGTGTTCTAATGGCATATAAATATTTAAGAACATAAACTCTAAAAGTAATATATAACCATTTAAGTAGAATTAGCAGTTGCCCAATCAGGAGTGAGAGGATAGAATAGGAAATCCACAGACACACCTCAAGTAAAACTCATTATAATTCAAGAAATTTCAAGAGATGTATTCATAAGCTATAATTCCTATAACATTAGCCTGAGAAAGTCATGAGGAAGTTGTGGTAAGACATCACACCTGTGTCATATTACCAGCTTGGTATTAGGATGGTCAAACCACATTAATATTGACTCATTCGCTTCAGATGATGAAAGGATATTGGCACAATTCTCTTTTAGACTTCTTCCATTTCAAAATTATGACAGTACAAACTAAATACAAGAACCCCAAAGTTTGTTTCTGTGTTTGAACAACATGCTGAATCATTGATGCTTTATTTTCTTAGGCTACTTTTTAAAAATCACCAGTAAACATTATTTGTAAACACACCAACTCCAATAGCACCGGCAGAAGCTTTAATTTGTATATGGTGCAGATTTTCACCCTAGTGGATACAAAGAACAGAAAGAAGCATTTAAAATGCTATATTCTGAAAGATTGTGCAAGAAGATCGCAGCATAGTTGTGGAGGGAGACATTTTAGGAGTCTGGAGAGCCTCAAGAAAAACTCCACATTGTCTTCAGGGTAGAAGACTGTGCAAAATTCCTACTTTAAGGGGAGGGTGGAACTTGGGCAAATTAGGAACAAAATTCAAGAGTGAACTTCATGAAGCAGAAATGTGGTATATGAGGATTTAGAAGTTTGTCTGGTGCAGAACACAGACCCAGCCTCTCTAGAAAATAGAGAATTTGAGAAGCAAAAGACATATCGGAGGGAGACTTAAATTTTGTATTTAGGATATGGAGGTTTCTTCCTCACGCACATTTCCAAACCTTAGCTCGATTGTCAACAAGTAAATAATCTAAATTCCTTGGCATAGATGTGACAGTGGTGGGACAGATCTGAGAGATATAGTAAAGGAATAGGCAGACTCTGGGGGGAGTGAGGTGAATTCTACCTTCCTAGCTTATAGGTCAATAGCTAGGAAATATTCTAAGCATTGGAAGCAAGTGCAAGAGCATAAGCATAATAACAACTTAAATGACACATTAAAAATTTTAAAACATTCATATATGTTATTTCACTTAACCACTCAGGAAGGAGTGGTATAGGCAAAGGAGTGTATTAGAAAATTTGTCTGGGTAGAACTTATAAAATCTATCAATAAAGAAGGGAAAAGAGCCAGAAAGTGTATTAGAAGATTATTATTAGGAACAAAGTAAAAGACACTAAGAAGATTGTAAACAAGAAGGCTGGTACCCTTGAAAGGAATTAAGATTTTTAAAGTTACCTTTGAAATAGGAACTGTTCAGCAACATTCAGAAGTGTGGTGAACTTCCCAAGGACCGGATTGGTAATATACCTTCTGCTTAGATTTCCATTCATCCTGTAGATGGAAAAATTAAGAAACTTCAAACCAGTCGTTTCAGAAGCAAGCACCTTCAGGTCTGAAGAGAGGAAAAAAGCAGATTTTAGAAGCCAAGCAAGCTATATAAACCAGTGGTCCTCAAAGCTCCTTTATCAGCATTACCCGAGAACCACGAGATATTCGAATCACTGGGCTCTCTCTCTCTCTCTCATCTACTAAATCAGTTACTCCTGCAGTAGGGCCCCACCTTCTGTTTTAACAAGCTCTCCAGCTGGTTTTGATGCATGCTCAAGTTTGAGAACCATCGGTATAGCCAATGTTACAGATGTAACAGAAGTTACAGATTTCAGCTGAAGAACTGAGAAAGCATCCTGATTAAAAAAAGAGGTCTACTAAAGAATCATAACTTGGTCACTCCATGAGTAATTAAGCATTTCAGCTTGCACATACCCAAACAATGCAATCTTAATAGAAATGATCCCTCTTTGGGGGATCCCATGTCTTATGGGAGACAAACCATAGGAGACTCTAAATCTCACAAAACTAACTAGGGTTGCCAGGGGGAGGAGGGTAGGGAGAGGGTGGTGGGGTTATGGACATTGGGGAGAGTATGTGCTATGGTGAGTGCTGTGAAGTGTGTAAACCTGGAAATTCACAGATCTGTACTCCTGGGGCTAATAATACATTATGTGTTTATTAAAAAAATAAAAAATAAATTTAAAAAAATGATCCCTCTGAAAAGGCATATAGGAAGATAAATTACATAAACTGAAATCAAGAACATTTACACTACAAAATCAATTTGATTTTTTATTGGGAATTCTTTTCTTTGAGAATTACCCATTGCCAGATCCCACTCTTAAATACACAATCTGCTATGTTAGAATTTAAAAAAAAAATTTTTTTAATTTTAAACCCAGAGCAAGAATGGTATTTGATAATGTTTTCTTCTGTCATATCATACAGTAATACTTTCCTGCAGACTCAGCATATTCAGCTGAAGTGTATGCTTTTACACCATTTAACTATATGCTTTATTATTATTATACTCAGAACTGCTTGACTCCTGTGTATTTTTTTTCAGAAGCCTTTTCAACTGTTTCTAAATGAGTTTGACAAATGCAATAAAAACAAAAATAAATGAAATTCTATTTTACAGTACCTATGAATCCTCATTGTAAGATGACCAAGATTATATACTGACTAAATATATAATTTTGTTTTGAAGTGTGGACTGTTCTAGCATCTCCATACAACACCAGCCTTTTCAAAAAAGAGGAAAACAGAAGTCATTAAAGCTTTGATCTCTCTCATTTCATTCAGTTTCAAAGTCAGGCTAGTTGTAAAAGTTCTAGACATGTCACACCATGTTTTATTTCTGCATTATTACTTTACTTTTATAGAGAATTTGGGACTTATATCAAAGGAAATATGTTAAATCATTCCAGGCTCTAAGTTGGTACAAATCAGCCTTTATTTATTTTTAAAATTTCCCATCCTATTAACTATCCCAGCTTTATTAAATTTGATTTGAAAAAGAAGGCTCAGTTACCAAATACACCCAAATTGTCAGGGTTTATATAAAAAGATTTTTCCTTCTGTTCTAATCTAATTGTTTGTTTTAGGAGATCCCAATACAATTAGCCAAGGAAAACTTTTGCTTCCAAAAGCATACTTACAAGACTTTTTGTCAGGAGCAGAGATGCTCCCAGATCCCTTTGAGAGAATAACCATTTCATTGTTAAGGAAATTCTTCCTGTTGTCATTTCAAATTTATTTATGACATAATTTTGAACTTGGATCGTTCACCTTCCACAAACAAACAAAAAAACCCCAAACCAAAAACTGGGAAACAGCTATTACTATTACAATAATTTCCCCGGGTAGTCATCAAACCTCCAGGAAAAGAGGCTTCAAAATGTGCGAATGTAGCTAAAATGATACTCTTGTTGTCTTAATGGGACAAGGTTCCTTGAAATAATTTTCAAATACAGAGATTTATCAAATTTACTCAAGCAAATCATAGGTTTGTGACACTCAAATATAATGGAAAGGAGAAATGGGATTTCAGAACATTACATTTCTGTAGTACAAACCACACTGAGTCACTGGGTCTTGCTATTATACAAATAATGTAGACAGGAAAGGAAGATCCATATTCTAATTTATAATTATGCCAAAATTAAAATTGTTACACTAATAAATTTTATCACACTTATACTTACCAGATTTATTTTTTAACCCATTTTTATTTAGGAGGAAAAGTTATGAGCCCAAAATAATCATTAATTCCAACATATGATAGTTCTTATCTTCTCCTCTTTCCCTTCCAACAAAAGAATTGGAGGGCTCATATAACTGAATTTTTCCAATTAGAAATACACACATGCATGCATACACACACGCACGCACACACACACAGAGGAGCCAGGGCATATAACTTCATACAATTCAAGTAAACACAAACACCAGACAATATTCAGGGCACTGTGCTAAATAAAATACAAACAGATGAGTAATAAGGAATCTCTAAATCACAGGTAGCAACATTTAATATTATCTGAATTAATTCTCTCTCCATTATATCCTGTAAATTCCACCTAGTGATAGTTAAAATCCCCAGGAGATTTTCTTATAAAACTTAAGATGGTGCTGATGCATATCTGTACAGATACCGTAGAAGAATACTACAGATATAAGGAAAAGACAACACCCCTATTTAAAATCGGGATAATGAAACAAGCAATTAACAGAAAAAGAAACATATAGAAAGCAAATATACTTGAAGATACTTATGGATTTATAAGTGGTCAGAGAATTGTACAAAGCAATAATGGCATTTTATTTTTCCAACCAATGGTAAAAAGGAAGAAGGAAGGAAAGAAAGAAAAGAAGAATGGAAGGAAGGAAGAAAGAGAAAAGGAAGGAAGGAAAGAAAGAAGAGAAAAGGAAAGGAAAAGACAGACAATATCCAATGTCAATGAAGGTGTGGTGAAATAGGCTTCAATAGGGAGATGTTTCAGACTACTATCAAAACTGAAAATATTTACAACTTTTGACATAGTAATTTATAACTGGGAGACTATGTTTCAAAATATTTAAACACACACAAAACTGTAATTTTTAAAAAAAAGTAGTTTCAATGAAGCATATTTTACAGCAAAAAAGCAGAACTGTAAACCTCCAAATCTGACATGGGAATTTGTCTACAATAAATAGACTACTCATATTTTTATACTTTTTAAAAGAAATATGTGCATATACATAAAGATATGCATTAAGTAAAAAGACCTATAAATGCTTAGAGAACAATCTGAAATGATGTCAAAAATAATAATAATAAAAAATATTATTGAGTAAATCACTCAATAATATGCCAGGTACTGTGTTGTGTTTTTCATTGATTATTATAATAATCCTCAGACAAATTTTGCAACTATGAGGAACCACTTAACAAATATGGAAAGTGAAGATAAATATCAAAGTTTTAAAAATATTACATTGTAGAATAGAAATGGGTCTGAAAATGATTGTCCAAGATAACGTAAATTTACAGTTTTTACTACTGTATGATAGGAATTTTTAAGAAACAACATGCATATATTACTTCACTAATTAAAAAGAAACTAAAATGATACCAAAATAATTATAGTATAACACAGAATGTGTTAAATAATATAAGCCATAATGTGATCACAAGGTATCTAAGAAGGGAGAGAGAAATTCTGACTGAATAAGAACATCATTTATAAAGAAGGTAGCATTTAAGATAGGCCTTAAAAGAGGGCCTTGAAAAATGTAGCACTAGGAGGAAAGTATTTGCACAGAGCCTGGAAGTAATACCAGAGGGGAAAAAAAGTCAGTACAAGAGAGTCCAGGGAACAGCAAAGAACTGTTTAAAGATGTTTAACAAAATAGCAAGAGGGATAAGAACAGAGCTGGAGGAGGGCTTAAATGGTTCTGATATATCCAAGAAATGACAAGATGTAGGAAGAGATAAGGCTGGAGAGACAAGAGGGTTTAAAGCATTTTGATTTAAGAAATGACTAAAAATTCCATCCTTTGGAATAAACTAAAATACAGATTATCCAAAGAGGTGATTCCCAAATCATAGATCCTTGGAACTGGGGAAAGCTTTTACAAGAGATACACAAATTTATATATGCAATTAAAAAAAAAAGTCTATAGTCTAAATATCTTGAATTTTTTAAATTGAGCCTAAATTCAGGCTGGGTGTCACAGTGGAAAAAGTGATGTGGTCAATTTCTTCCTTTTTTTTTTTTTTGTTCCATCTGAGGCTCCTAACTCTGCTTCCCTATTCTATGGGCCGTGTCTAGGTCTTTTAGGATTGAAACAGGAGAAGAGAAAGAGGCAAAGGACAGGAAAGTCCCCCTTGACTGGCACAGATGTAATTTGGTACTAGTTTCCTCTAGGCTTGCCAGTGCAAAAGTATCATTCTTTTTTATTCGAGCTTACTTATGGATTCCTCAGAGCCCTTCCCTGGCTGGGGACTCTCACCACCAGGTGCTTCAGCCCAGGCTCTGGACTCTGTGGGTGAATGCCATTTGTTTAAGCAACTCTATAAAGACACTTTATTTTGGAGTCACCTTATTCCTCTTGAACAAAAGCTTACATTGTAGTTTGTTTTTTCTCTCCTGGGACAAACACAGGATCATCCTTGGTCTGGAATAGCTCTTGGCATACAAGCGATTCCCAAAGCTACTAGGTCTCATTTCTCTATCAAAGCTACTACCCACTCTTGCCTGTGGGTTTTCTCAGGTGTGGTTAGAAAATGATCTTCTTCGCAGCCCGCAAATTACTGAAGAGACATGGGTGAAGCTCTTCAGCTAATCTTCTTGAAGCCCTTTTAGGCTTAAGTGATGAGAAAATCTCTTCCAGGTAGGGGAAGAAATCAATAGCATCCTGGCAACTCTTTTCAAAGAAATCCGCCCCCTCCCATTTGGTCAGTTCTATAAAAACTCTTTTTAATATACTTGAAGGTGAGGGGCTGAAGATTACAACACATATTTTAGATCATCCCTCCTTTGCAAGCCCCCTAGTGAATATTCTACCTTTCCTTGGGAAGATGAAGACATTTGGCAAAAACTGTCTTAAGTCTCTAGAAATTAACATCGAATTCTAATATAATATCCAGTTACAGACTTAACTAAACCAGAAGTCTGAAATTAAATCTAAAAAAAAATAAAATTAACATTAACAATTAACATTAACAGGATGTGTAACATGGCATGTAAAACTAACAAGGCATATAATATATATCATTCACTACAGCAGTCTCTAGGTCACATGACTTGTTCCCTAATCTTTCTAAATTTAAGCCCTTACTTTTTATTCTCTACCTAGTGCTCTAGTAATGCAAACTTTCTTGAGATTGCCTATACCCCTGTACTCTCCATGCTGTAGCTTCTCTCCACACCTCTGCATGTGCTCTTCTTTCTAAATAAGTTAATGAGCTTTGATAAATGTATACTTTGTATAACCAGCGCTCCAATCAATATATAGATATTTATTTCCCTTCTGCCTCTTAGCAATCAATTTGCCACCCTACCTCTACCTTAATTTACCACTATTTTGAATTCTATCACTATGGGGTACTCCTCCTGTTCTAGAACTTCATATAAATAAAATCACACAGCAGGGTTTGGCCAACTACAGATCAAATTCAGCTTGATACCTATTTTTGAAAAGAAAGTTTCATTAGAATACTGCCATACTCATGTCTTTGCATCTTCTCTATCATGGATTTCACACGGACAATAGTCATAATAGAGACCTTATGTCTCAGAAAACCTAAAATACTTAGAATTTTTACAGAAAATTTTGCTGACTGACCCTCATCATATTGTTTGTAGTCTTTGTGTCTGGCTTCTGTCCCCAAGCATGTTTTAAAGATTCATCCATGTTACTGCATTCCTCTATATTGTATCAGTTTTCCATCCTTTATTATTGGTAAGTAGTATTCCAAACTATGAATATCCCCCAATTTGTTCATAACTCTTGTTGATTAAAATTTGTATTAAGTTTGGGCTATTAAAAATAGTATATGTAAAATAATGCATATGTTACAAGTAATCTTAGTGGAATGCTATAAAATAAATAGAATGGTGTTTTTTGAAGAAATGTTTAATTTTAACAAAGCCCAATTTGTCATTGTTTAAATGTTTAGTATTTTCTGTGACCTAAGAAATCTGCCTACTCCAAGGCCATAAAGAATCTCTACTATTTTTTTGTAAAAGTTATTTATATATATATATTTGCATTTATGTCTATAGCCAATAGCAAATGTATTCTGTGCAAAGTTTTGGTCAAGATTTATTTTTTAATGAAAACATCTAGTTGTCTCCACACCATTGTTGAAAATTATTATTTCTTCCAAAGAACTACCTTAGTAACTGTTGAAAATCAATTAATAATATATGTTTGGGTCTATTTCTGGAATCTCTATTCTATTCCATCAACTTATGTGTTTTTCCATAGAGTACTCCTGGAAATCAGGCAGGAAAATAACTCTAGTTTTCCCCTTCTTTCTAAAACTTGTCAGCTATTCTGGGTCCTTGGCATTTCCATGTAAATTTTAAATTATCTTTTAAGTTTCCACCCAATGGACAAAAAGATTCTGCTGGAATTTTAGATGTTTTTACCTTGACTCCTCAGCTAAATTTAGAAAGAGTGGATGGATGTCTTGATATGTTGAATTTTCTAACCCACAGTTTTGGTAACTCTCTTCATTTATTTACATTGTCTTTCATTTCTTTGAGCACTGCTTAGTAATTTTTAGTTTATAGTTCTATTCATTTTATTTAATCTACATATTTCATGTCTTTTTATTATACTGGAAATGCCTCTATATTTTTATTTGATTTTCCATATTTTAGTTGTAGTAATAAAATACTTTTTAAAAGATACTGGTCTTCTAACCTGTGGGTTTGCTAAATTGACTTAGTTCTAATAGTATTTGGTGGATGCCTTTGATGTTCTACATAGATAACACTGTCTTTACGGAGAGAGTTTTAAATCCTCCATTCCAATCCTTATGTCTCTTTTTTTCTCTTGCTTTAGTGCAATGGCTAGGACATTAGATACAATAAGGAATGGAAGTGACGATAGCAGTCTTCCATCAATCTTTGATAGAAAATGTTTAATATTTTACCATTTAATATTATGTTAGCTGGAAGATGTTTGTGGATGTCCTTTGTCAAATGAAAAATTTTTGATGGTTATAATTTATGAGACTTTTACCATAGACATTGAATTTTGTCACATATGAGATGATCATAGGGATTTTCTCTTTTATGCTATTAATAATTAACTACATTTTTTGAATTTTGACTGCTGAACCAAACTTGCATTCACGGAGTTGACTCAAATTAGTTATAAAATATTATCATTTTTATGTATTGCTAATTAAACTTTCCAATATTTTCTTAAGGGCTTTTGTTTCCATGTTCATGAGAAATACTGTCTATAATTTTCTTTTCTTATAATGTATTTATTAGTATTGGTCTCAGGAACCTATTGGCCTAATTGGGTGAGTTGGGAAGAATTTCCTACTTCCCTATTTTCTGAAAGAGTTTAGTAACACTGGTGTATGTCTTTCTTAAATGCTTCATAAAATTAACTGGCAAAGATATCTAAACTGAAGTTTTCTATGTTGCAAAAATGTTATTTAATAAAACTTTAATTTCTGTAATAAGTTTGAGGATATTTCAGTACTCTATTCAGTTTTAGTAAGCTGTGTTCTTCAAAAATGTTCATCTTATCGAACAAAAACTTATTGCCATAAAGTTGTTCCTTCTATTCCCTGATTATCTTTTATCTGTAGGAGCTATAGTCATGTTTGTCCTTTCTTTCTTGGTATCATTCATCTGTGTTATATCTTTTTTCTCTTGAATTATCATGGTTTCTCAATTTTAATAATATTTCCTAACAATCAAATTTTGCTTTATAAATATTCTCTATTATTTATATGATTTCTATACTGTTGATATCTGAGTCTATTATTATTTATTTATTTATTTTACACTGGACTAACTTTTTTTCTTGCTTCTAAAGTTAATACAAAGGTCTTTCATTTTTAGTTTCTTAGCTGCAGGCAGTCCATAGTGCTACATATGCTCTATTACATCCATTCCCAGGGGTACAGACAGGATATCATAAACAGAGGTTTATAAATTCACTGCCCGATTAGGGAAAAAAATAAGAAAAGAAAATCTTCTTCTGCTACATGAACAAGAGCTCTTATTTGAACAACAACAACAAATCCTGTGGGGGGAACAAAGAAGACATTGGAAACAACATAAAGTTCTCTTTTCTTTCAAAAAATTTAGTTTCCCCAAAAGGAAAAAAAAAATGTAGTTTGAAAGCTGGAATTGACCTATTAGACACAAATTTGTTGAGAAAATAATTCCAAGTGATGTCAGCTACTTAAGCCAAGCAGTTATTTTTGGGGCTAGTCATTCCATTATTTTACTGAGCAGCTGCTGGTAAGGAAAACCACACTCAGTTTAACAGCCCACTTCTGGACTATTACATCAGCCAGCAAACTCTGCCTCTCCACTTTCAACGACATTACTCAGAACCCCTAATGACTTTCCTCATCCAATGGAGTAACATGAAAACTCTCTCATCTAGCCTTCAAGTCTCTCCAGAATTTGACCCCAAACCTACATTGTAACATCAAAATTTAAGACTTTTTTATATTCACGTTCTACACAATTCGAGTCAAAATGAGCTCTTTTGTTGTGCACAGTGCTTGTACATTTCTAACTATGTTTTATTCCTGTTTTTCCCTCTCAAGGAAAAGATTTCCCTCTCAAGGAAAAATAACCTCCATAATTTAAAATCCTACCTGTCCTTCAAGTCACCTATCAAATGCAGCTTCCATTTAGAAACCTACCTTCATTGCCCTAGCCATACAAAATTTCCTTCCTATGATTCCTTATTTCTAGCCCTGTCATAAATCCAAGACACTGCTTTGAATTGCCTTTCTCTCTTAGACTTTCTGTCCTTTATCATTAGACCATAAGCCATTATACAGAATTTGATTAATGCTTACACATAATTAATATTTACTAAACACTACTGAAAGTAGCAAGCAATGGAGATGTTGAAATTTTCATCTCTATAAAATTTTAATCTAAATGTATCAAATCCTTGGGGCACCTGGGTGGCTCAGTGGGTTAAGCCTCTGCCTTCTTTCGGCTCAGGTCATGATCTCAGGGTCCTGGGATAGAGCCCCGCATCACGCTCTCTGCTCAGCAGGGAGCCTGCGTCCCCATCTTGCTCTGCCTGCCTCTCTGCCTACTTGTCCAAATAAATAAATAAAATCTAAAAACAAAAAATGTATCAGATTCAGGTAGAACTTAAACTGGAGGGTGGGGGGAGAAGGTACTTGTAAATCTCAGTGCTACACTGAAGTGAATGGGCAAATAATTCATTTGGAATACTCATATTTCATTCAGGAGAGTTCTGTAAGCCATGGTGAGAAGGGTTGATGCTTTAGTATCTTCCTTTTATAGATAAGAAAATGTATGTGCAGAGATGCTGTACAGTTTACACAAGTCACAGTAGAAATCAGAGCTGAAACTAGGATTAGAGCTGAGAGCTTTCAGGTCAACATCTCCATTCACTCAGCTGTATGTCTTGAGAAGCCATTTCTAAGCTTCTAACGGAGTGGTTCTGAACCCTACCATGCTACTGAGTAGTTTTGTTTTTCATTTGAGTACTCCACATACCTCAGTATCCCCACTGAAAATCAGTCTGATAATTTGAAGCATTAAAATTATTCTAAACAGCACAACTCCCACATCCCTTTCATATCTAAATAATTCAGATTAAGAATTTTAAGTCTTGGGACGCCTGGGTGGCTCAGTTGGTTAAGCGGCTGCCTTCGGCTGGGGTCATGATCCCAGCGTCCTGGGATCGAGTCCCACATCAGGCTCCTTGCTCGGCAGGGAGCCTGCTTCTGCCTCTGCCTGCCTCTCTGTCTGCCTGTGCTTGCTCTCGCTCTCTCGCTCTCTCTCTCTGACAAATAAATAAATAAAATCTTTAAAAAAAAAAAAAAGAATTTTAAGTCTTTCAAAGGGCACCCTGAACCTTTACCAATTAAATGATAAAACAGACTTCCCAGAACAGTGGCAGTCACGGAAAGCACATAACTAAATATTGATATATAATAATTGAGCTGAAATAAACCACAATGAAAGTAGCAGATAAACAATTCAAGAAAACATCAACACAATTTAATTGTATTATGATTGCTTTGTAATAATTAAACATCAAAGTCAACATGTATAAAAGGATACTTCTGAAGCAGCAGCACAAATTGCCTCAAAGCCAATTTTGTTTCAGGTAAGCTGTGGAGTCTAGTAAAAAGAAAAATTAAAAGGCCCCCTGTGTAAAAAGGTTTGGAAATTGAATAGAAGTTTAAATAGCTATTGAACTATATAAATTGTGGAGGGAGGGAGATTTTTCCATAAACTTCAAAGAATTTTCAAACAATTCAATATTATACTCTTTTCCACCTAATTGCCCAATTTATTAATAAAAATCTCTATTACACTACATTATCTAAAAGATTCAGAGAAAATTAAATCCTGAAAGTTAAAAGAACAAAGAAAAGGGCACACAGGTCCTCATTAGTGAGAAAATGTATCACAGTTTCTCTTCTGTGATGGGAAATAGTGTCTGCAGAGCCACCCAAGCAATAGCTGAGCAGTTTCCAAGGTCTATGTCTTTTAAAATGGACAGATCACAACTAATCTGACCCAATTTTCTGCCTTGTTTGCACAAAGCAGCAAAATTTTGAAAGTTCTAGAAAACCCTAATATTTCTCTATAAAATTGCAAGTGTCAAGTATTTTTATAGGAACATAAAGAGTTCTGTTGAGACAAATACCGGGCAATTTTCTTTCTTCCTAAACTCTATTTAGCCAATTCTACCGCTGAGAGGTACTGCAATTAAAATTTAAAGAGAGCTTAATATGTTCTGGTCTCATTTTAATATTAGCTACCTGAAAATAATGCCTGCGGTGTTGTATTTTTGTTATTATTATCTTTCTATGTTTTTCTACAACTGGTGACATAAATGCACCCTTTCTTCCCACCTAAAAACTATCCCCAGAGAAAACAAGGTTTCCTTCTTAGGATAAGTCTATTTATCATGTCATAATAAATCAGGACAGAGATATACAAAGTCACCTTAAGAATTCTGAATGCCTTCCAAGACAGGAAGTCTTATTAACATATCTAAACACAGTCTGCCTGAGTCAGAAGCAAAGTTGATCTGCTCTGGAATCATAGATAAACCAAGAAACAAAGTGGTACCTTCAAGGACTACTCGGACCAGCATGTTTCCATGGCTGAGTTGGTCTCTAACTTGCTACACTTTGGAATCACCAGGGAAATTTTAAACTTTTGATGTTTAGGTCCTACCTCAAGAACTCCTGGTTTGAATTGATCTGGATTGTGCCTAGGACACTGGAACTTTTTAAAGATTTCCAGAACGGCTACCCTATCTCTGAGCTATGACCAACATATTGTAAAATCAAGCCCATAAAGTTATTGGAAGAGGTAAATAATGCTTTTCCCTGTGAGTTTTGTATTATAGAGGTATGACAAAGAATTCCATACCACGCTGCATTTGGAAAACGAATGAACAAGGCCACTGGGAAAGAAAGTGTCTAAAACCTATTGAGATACGAGGTGAAGTCTGCAACAATAAATTCCCAAGATTTTTTTTCCCTAAGACTTAAATTTCCTAAGACTTTATCCTCATCCTTTCTTGTGAATCTACTGGTTACTATGGAAGAAGGAAGAATTGACAGGAGGCTAGAAAAATTTGGTAATTTAATAAATGAAACTTTAACTTCTACAGGTTATCATAAAAATGTGGTCAAATTATCATTATTATCAGCAGCATCTTTATCATTACCATAATCATCATCATCATAATTTCCTCTATCCAACTAGTCTGTTTTAATTTACATTAATTTAAAATACTAGGTGCCACAGGGAACTCCTGTACATCTTAACTGATTAAGTGAAACAAAGAGAATGAATCTTGGAGTATACCACAAATAGAGGTATTCATCTGATATTGCCTTTTCTTACCCTGTTCCACAAGGAATCTAGGACTATATGTGTAAGAGCTGTGATCATAATCCTTATGATATAAGAGCTACCTTTTACTTTTTTTACCAGATATTCAAACACTTATTATTACTTATTTTTATTCTATATGTGTTATAAACAATATCCAAAAAAGCTTAAAAGTTTACTGTATAGTTTTAAATCCACCCAATACTGAGGAAGAAAGAAATCAAACAAGGGCATTTAAGTGTAGTAAAAAATAAATCGTTGCCTCACATATTCCTCATTTCTTCCATTCTAGTCATGTCCTCTTTAAGCTTATAATCTCTACTTTTTGTAGAATTACTCATTTTCTCAGTTTGATCAAGAAACAGCCTATGTGAGATCAATATGTAACTAATATTTTCTCATGTTCAACCACCCTTTGGATTCAAAATAAGTAACACGAACAGTAATAACTCAAATTTTGATTGTATATTGCTACTTCCTTTCTAGTCCTGGATCTAGTCTCTTCCCTAGGTTATCATCATTAGGATATCTCAGAGGTGTTAACTGACACTTAATTTTGCCTCAGTTTATCATTCATTCCACATGTAGGTTTGAGTACCTTGCATGTACTAGATAAATCCCTTCATTAATGCCTACCTCTTGAAGATGATGACTCCCATAAGCTCCTTTCACTGATCTGTTCTGGAACAACCCTGATTATCTACTCAGGTCTCCTACTTCTCCTCAGAAGTTCCAAAGAATGAGGTGACAAAAGTGGAACTGACTGCGCTTTCATCCTTACTAGGCTGAGGCTAACTTGTCCTCTATGATCTGAAGAGAATACTCAGTTGTTTAAAGCTCTGTGCCATCTTTCATTATCTAACCTCTGAGTTTGTGTCTACCTGGGGGAATCCCTTACAAAAATGAAATCTTTCACCTTCTACCTGCCACCTTTGTTTCAATACGGCTCCTACTCAGGCCCCTTAGTTATAACAGAAAATATTCACCTTCCCTCAGTCTGTCTTCAGGAGCTTACGTTTTACAGTTTCCTTTGTCCAGTTCAAACCAATGCATCCAAATACCCATCTGGGAACCATCTGCCTTATTTTATTACACACTTTCAACTCTAAATTTTAGTTTTGTCTTAGAGATGGTTCTGCTTTATTTGTAAATTTAGGTAACAAAACTGATGCATACAAGTATTAAATAATATGTGACAGTATAAAAAAGTTACTTTTTGTATATCCTAAGTTAATACAAATAATAAAATTATTAAATTTTTTAAAAATTATGAATCTAATCTAAAATAACATCAGGCTCGCTTTTTGCAAGTAGTCAAAGGCAATCTACAAAAATGAGGAAATGACATGTTGAGACAGATCAGTGTTACTTGCTGGTCATGCATTGGGGAGATCTCAAGCAAGTTACACAAGTAGTTAAAGTGAGGAATAAAGCATATTTATAATGAAAGGAGTATATATTTGGCATAGTTAAAATCTCTGCTACCTTTGCCATGGATCATTGGCTCAGGATTGGGCATCAGACTAAAAAGCCAGACATCTGTACAGGTTACTCCAAATCTGACTCAAAAGCTAGCTACCTTTTACAGATTGATAGTGACCCATGGAACCAGTGAAATTCTCCTTCTCAGTAGTTTGAATGTATGAATAGAGAGAGCTAATAGGTTTTAGAAAAGACATAAAAGAAAAAAAAAAACACGTTAAAAAAAAAGTAGAGGGGCGCATGGGTGGCTCAGTCAGTTAAGCATCTACCTTTGGCTCAGATCATGATCCCAGAGTCCTGGGATCGAGCACCCCACTGGGATCCCTACTCAGTGGGGAGTCTGCTTCTACCTCTGCTCCTCCCCTGCTTGTGCTGTTCTCTCTGACAAAGTCTTTAAAAAAAATAAATAAAATTAAATAAATAAACAAAAAGAAAAAAATAAAGATGATTTCTGACCATGACAAGAGAATGATCAAGTCATCATTAGGATGCAAGGGCTAGAGGAAGAGTGGGAGAGTGTAGGTGGTAGGACAGTTGACACTTAAGACTCAGTAACTGCCAAGTACTGCTTTATACTTAACAAGCAGTAACTCATCATTTTTTTTAAGATTTTATTTATTTATTTGAGAGAGAGAGAGCATACCTGATATCTTAGAGCTTGAAGAGAGGTTGAGGGTATGGACTCTTGAGACAGACTGCCTCGGTTTGATTATGGCTCTATTGAATACTGAGAACCACGTGAGTTCCTATTTGTAAATGTGATTAAAATATTGCCTGGCAACTAGTAATCATTATATGAAAGTGTAGCAATTACAAAAATATAACTAAACATGCAAAAATGTCAAGCCAGTCAGTAAGTCAGTGTTTACCAGAGAAACAGAGCCAATAGGATATGTAGAGATATTCATAAGGAAAGATTTATTTAGGAACTGGATCACGTGGTTATGGAGGTTATGAAGTCCTATAATCTGCTTTCTGCAAGCTGGAGAACCAGGAAAGCTGGTAGTATAATTCATTCTGAGTCCACAGGTCTGGAAACTAGAGGAGCTTATAGAGTTGCTCCCAGCTAATGACTAAAGACAAGGGAACTGGAACAACCATTGGTGAAAGTCCCAGAGTCTGAAGGCCCAAGAACCAGGAGCTCTAATGTCCGATAGCAGGAAAAGATAGACATTCCAGCTCAAGGAGAGAAAGAAAGAATTCCTTTCCTGTAACTTTTTGTTCTATTCAGGTCATCAATGAATAATGCCTATCATATTTAGTGAGAGTGGATCTTTATTCAATCCACAAATCTTCTAGAAACCTTCTCAAGACACATCCAGAAATAATGTGTCTATCTAGGCAACTTTTAGCCCAATCAAGCTGACATATAAAATTAACCATCACAAACTCCATATGTATCCTTTTCATTAAAAAAAAAAAAAAGATTTTATGTATTTATCTGACAGGGAGAGAGAGAGAGTGCCAGGGGAGTGGCAGGCAGGAGAGGGAGAAGCAGGATCCCCACTGAGCAGGGAGACCTACACAGATCATGACCCAAGCCAAAGGCAGGCACTTAACCAACCAAGCCACTCAGGCACCCCCCATCTGTACGCTTTTAATAAAGGTGTTGTAGAGTGAGAACAGAAACTGATGGCTGCAATTTCAAGGAGAGAAAATAAGCATGTGTATTGGATCTATGTGTATTATATAGGGTGAAGTTTTACACAAGTCCAGGCAGTGGAGGAGCTGTCCACAAAGGCTACAAAATAAATGATGAGCTCCCTACCAGGTACAACAGCGTGAATTGTGCCATGCATTTCTTCAGCATGCCAATCCAGACCCTGAATAAAGTCCCCATTCTGTGTCCCAGGCAGGCTGTATAATAGTATTTCCACAGAACTGGTTTACAGTGAAGAAAGTGTTCAGTCCACTTTGCTTACAAATGGATCCTTACCACAAATTACTGTTAGGACTTAAAAAATATTTAGATAAAATGAGACTGGGTCTCTTCCTTGCAATCCCAAAGTGTCGTATTAACACATGCATATTGAAGTAAAAGTTTAAAAGGAATTGTCCTCATTCCTTGAGTTTAGATTTATTAATACCAGTTTCAATTTTGTGTAATTAATGTGGTTTGTGCATATATTTGAATGAACAGATATGTTCTAGAAATCTAATGTACACTTACGTAGATTTAACTAATAACTGTCAACCAAGGTTTAAATAAAATGTAACCATTTTATAGTTTTCTGGTTTTTTAATGAGATGAAAAGGAGAAAGGCAATTTGGCAGTCTCTACAACCTAAAATCTTGGAGCATTTCCCTAAGCCAACAGGTCTGTTTTTGCCTTATTTTATATCAAGCTATCAGTAAGAAAACTTTACAGAATTTATTCCTAAAAATGTCTTCTTCTTTATGCTGGGTGTGTGAATGATTCTCCAGGGTACCAAATTTCACTCTTTCATTATGTGGCAAATAATCAGTATTGGTAAATAAAATTTTCTTTTTAAATGCCTTAGAAATTATCAAAAAATGCATAGGTCTGACAATTGAAAATACATCTAGGATATATATTCTTTCAATCAAGATGTATTCTGGAAAAATTATTTTGGTAGAAAAGAATTTAAAATGAATACAGTTCTTTTAAAAATCAGCATATTAATTAGTCATTATCCTTCTCATGATTAATAATTATTAGAAGTAGTTTAAAATAGAATTTTGGAATCTTACAGTTTATATTTAAAATTTCTCAAATAAGATACTGATAAATTATTCTTATGAAATATGACCATTTCATAATGTTTTAGTATAAAGATAGAGAAAAATGCTTGGAAAAATATCAATTTTGTATGTTTATAGAGACAATAAATAGAGAAAATATATACTAAATTAATATGGAGATCATTTTTAAGTAAGGTCTTTGCAAATACCAAAAAACAAAAGGTTGGATTTAAAAACAGAGAATGGTAAAAAAAATATATAAAAAAAAAAAAAAGAGAGAATGGTTTGCAAGTATCATCTCTCATTCTGTCAGTTGCTTTTGGTTTTGTTAACTGTTTCCTTTGCTGTGCGAAAGCTTTTGATCTTGATGAAGTCCCAATAGTTCATTTTTGCCCTTGCTTCACCTTGCCTTTGGTGATATTCCTAGGAAGAAGTTGCAGCAGCTGAGGTCGAAGAGGTTGCTGCCTGTGTTCTCCTCAAGGATTTGGATGGATTCCTTTCTCACATTGAGGTCCTTCATCCATTTTGAGTCTATTTTCATGTGTGGTGTAAGGAAATGGTCCAGTTTCATTTTTCTGCATGTGGCTGTCCAATTTTCACAGCACCATTTGTTGAAGAGGCTGTCTTTTTTCCATTGGATATTCTTTCCTGCTTTGTCAAAGATTAGTTGGCCATAGAGTTGAGGGTCTATTTCTGGGCTCTCTATTCTGTTTCATTGATCTATGTGTCTCTTTTTGTGCCAATACCATACTGTCTTGATGATGACAGCTTTGTAATAGAGCTTGAAGTGTGGAACTGTTATGCCACCAATTTTGGCTTTCTGTTTCAATATTCCTCTGGCTATTCAGATACGGAGAAAGGGGAACCCTTCTACATTACTGGTGGGAATGCAAGCTGGTGCAATCACTCTGGAAAACAGCATGGAGGTTCCTCAAATAGTTGAAAACAGAGCTACCCAATGACCCAGCAATTGCACTACTGGGTATTTACCCTAAAGATACAAATGTAGTGATCTGAAGGGGCACGTGCATCCAAATGTTTATAGCAGCAATGTCCACAATAGCCAAACTATGGAAAGAACCTAGATGTCCATCAACAGATGAATGGACAAAGAAGATGTGATACATACACACACACACACACACACACACACACACACACACAC